>ML777502.1:654353-709634 GCA_009831015.1 Picea engelmannii
GATAATAAATTATCACCAAAGTACTATGGCCCTTATAAGGTGTTGCAAAAGATTGGTACTATGGCATACAAATTGGAGCTGCCTGCATATTCACGAGTACACCCAGTTTTCCATGTTTCATGCTTAAAGAAGGTTATAGGTGAAAAGATCCCAGTTCAAACTATATTTCTAGAACTTTATGAGGAAGGAAAAATCATATTGGAGCCTAAATCCATCACTGACACAAGAATTCGCCAGCTAAGGAATAGATCCATTTCAGAGTATCTCATTAAATGGAGGAAACTACCAGCTGAAGATTCCACTTAGGAAGATGAGCCTTTTATACAGAAGCATCCAAAGTTACTCAAGCATTGCAGACAACACTTGTCTCAAGGGGAGGGGCATGTTAATCCCTAATATTGGCTCATTACCCCTTAATTGGGACATATTATATTAGTAATGTTATTTTATTTATGTCAGCTTTAGGCCATTAGTTGTAATTATACCTCCTAGTCTCCTTTATATACCAAGGAGACATTTTCATTTTGAATCATCTTGTACTTGAACATTTAAGTGGGGTAAAAGGAGGTTGCCCCCTCAAAGAGGCTTATTATCTAAAATTATCTCTTTTTCAAGGCGTTGAGTACTTTTCCTGAGGTTTTTCTATGCTATATTGATGTTTGGTTCTTAACATTTAAGGTCTTCACAGAACACTCAATCATGATCACAATGATACATGGAAGTAAGCACTAGAATATTAAACATCAATCACACACATGAAATACACAGAGACAAATATTTCTTGAGGAAACCCATAAAGGGAAAAACCTCTTCTTCTTGATATGATAAGTAATCTTTATTTTCTTTACATTATCATTCTTATGAGAACCAACTCATTGTGAGGCTACCACCTTTGTATTGCAAGCTGCAACTTGTTGAGAGCACCAACTCTCTGGTTTCTCTAGCACCCACTAGAAGGAAGCACCAACTTCCTGAGTGCCCCAACACCAACTGGATGGAAGCACCAACTTCCAGTCACACAGGCACCAACCTGTATAATAGAGAACATTAGTTCTCCCTTGCACCACCCTGCCACCCTAGTTTTTCTAGATGTAACCAGATGGAAGCTACAACTCCTTGTTCTTCAAGAACCCACTTGAAACTCTAAGGACACCAATCCTCCCAAGCAACTCCCTACCACCCTGAAATATAAATCTTTGTCTTTTAAAACTTATCACAGTGATACAACATTTATCTATGGATTACCAGTCACATCACTTTTCAACTACATTGCTCTACTCTGCCTCCATCAATGTCTCTTTGCTCGCATCTTTTTAATCTTTCCGATATTATGCTTTGTCTCTACATGCGCACCTCAAATTTCTCTTCTTCTCACAGATATGCATGTTTGTTCCTCACTTATTCTGCACTTCAACTCCTACACACCATGCTTCTACTTGCATGCATCACACACAATTGCAACAACCATCTCCTCTATGTTCTGCGTTTTTATATTCTCTATGCACCTTTTGCATGCCTCATGCGCAATGCCTCTGCATGCTCTTACAGTCATTTTTTTTCCCCAATCGGTTGTTCACCATAGCTCTACCTCACACCCACATAGCTCCACAAAAAAAGTATTTCATTCATTCATAGTTCTACGTGCCTTTCTCACATCGAGTCATCTCATGATCATAATCATAACTCTTCATCTTCTCTGGTAGTTTTGTTGCCTGTGAGTTCATCATCAATGGTCATTATGATGAGATTCCTTAGCCTCTCTAGTAGTCGAGACTCTTCATCTTCTCTGTCATTACCGAATCTCTTCATCATCACTGGACATTATCCTGAGATTCCTTGGATTATTTGGCAGTCGAGACTCTTTGTCTTCTCTGTCAATCACCCTGAAGCCTCTTCGAATTCTCTGTGCAAAAAAAATCAGTGGTTTTTGGCAGTTCCCCAGAGAACCTTCGTTCCCTCATGCTCTTGGCACCTTTTCCCTTTCTGTGAAAAACTACATAGTGGGCGTTAGCTCTTCTGGCTAAGCCCCTTCCTTTCACGCGACCACTGGCGGTGACCATTCACCTATCCAACAGGCGCTTTGCGACTCACAACCTCGAGGATCTTGGTATGAGACATATCGACTCTCCCAAGCCACGATATCCAAAATGGAGCTTATTTGGACTAGCTCCTTCCTCTCACATGACCATGAGTTGTGACTAAATGCTAAACATAAAGTGATTTCGCGATTTTTCATATCGCGACCTCCTGTTGTGAGTTGCTTTCAAACTCCCGAAACGCGAAACTTTGAAATGTTTCATATCAAATCAACGGCTGAGATCTATCCCTCTGATCAACGGTTGTGATCAATATCGTGGACTTTGACTTCATATCAGATCAACGGTCCAGATCCTTGGTGATCCGACGATCTAGGTCATTTCGCGACTTTGCATATCATGAGTTCCTGTGTCATATTCCTTTGACTCCTCCAATGTGAAAGTCAGCAAAATTCCAATCACTCGCCATGTGTCCTCTGGCTCCAATGGCCAGGATTGTTTTGCAACCTCGCGTATCGCGAGTTCCCACAACTCACACCTTTGACTTCTCCAATTTGTGATTCAACAAAATTCCAAGCGCTCACCACATGTCCTCTGGTTCTAACGGCTAGGATTGTTTCGTGACCTCACTTATCACGAGTTCTCACAACTCGCACCTTTGACTTCTCCAGTTTGCGAGTCAGCAAAATTCCAATCGCTCGCCATGTGTCCTCTAGCTCCAACGACTAGGATCATTTCGTGACCTCGCATATCGCGAGTTCGAGGGTTTAGAGCACCTTCTTCCTTTGACCTTTCAGTCACCAAAATGTTTATCTTTTTCCATGTGTCATATCTGACGATGGATGGTTCCAATGACTTCGGAACTTGTCTCGTGCACTTTCCTTAGGATTCAATAGTTTTTGGTCTATGCACTCAGATCTAACGGCTGAGATCTGATCTCCTCATCTGTGCTTCCTCTGGGCACTGGATTATGATCCGACGATCACTGTCGCTCCTCCTTATGAGCTTACGCTTCCTCCCAACTTGGAAGAATGACTAAGTGTCAAAGGTCTTGACCTTTGAACCTTCTGCGAGTCCTTCTCTTGGACCTCGGCTGCACTTCTGCAATGCACAAGGCGCTATCTCTTCTGAGCTTTGTTGTTCCTGCATATTGTTCGCTCCTTACCTGTTTTCCATCGATGCACACTCACTCTATTCCTCTTGAGATTATCGAGCTTGCTCTTCTGTGTCTTCGTTGTTGTTCTTGCCATGTACACTCTGCCTGTAAACCTATCAACATCGTTGTGCCAACATCATTGTTTTTCTTGCTATCTTGTTTGCCATCGACATTGCATCATCACTATTGTTCTTGCCATCAATGACAAGCATACTCTGCCTTCTATCTGTAAACATACCAACAATATCCCCCTTTGGCATTGATGGAAACCTTGATCGGCTGCACTGTCCTACTGAGATCTCCATCTGTAGCATCCAGATCTCTCCTTTTCTCCCCCTTTGACATCAATGTCAAAGAAAACATGCTCCTCTTGAGTTGTTGCAGTATTTTTCGGAGGTATAAGATATTCAACCAACATAAACTCCCCCTGACAGGATGGACTCTCTTAACTTGATAACAGGGTCACGACCAACTTCTGGCGTAGATACTTAAATTGAGCTTTTGCAAGCAGTTTAGTGAAATTATCAACAATCTTATCTTTAGATAGGATGTAATACAAAGAAACCACAAAGTTGGTTACCTGTTCCCTTAAGAAGTGATACTTGATGGGTATATGCTTGGTCTTGGAGTGAAAGACAAGATTCTTTGATACACTAATTGCACTGGTATTATCACAATGGATTGGGATCGTTGCAGTATAATTTACCTCCAAGTCTGCAAGTGTCTGAATAATCCACAACACTTGGGTACAACAAGTGGCAATTGCAATGTATTCAACTTCTGTAGTTTATAAGGAAATGGAACCTTTCTTCTTGCTCAACCATGATACAAGGGAATCTCCTAAGAAGAATGCACCTCCACTTGTGCTTTTCCTTTCATCTACGCAGTTATCCCAATCAGCATCTGAATAGACTGATAGTTGAAAATTATGATTCCTAGGATACCATAGGCCATAGTCCATTGTTCCTTTCAAGTATCTGAATATTCTTTTGACAGCCAACAAATGACTCTATTTAGGTGTGGCCTGATACCGTCCTACCATTCCAACAACATGCATTATGTCTGGACGGGATGTTGTGACGTACAATAGGTTGCCTATCATAGACCTATATGAACTCTGATCAACATCAGGTGAGTCATCATCCTTGCTTAAATTACATCCAGTGACCATAGGTGTGCTCATAGGTTTAGAATATTCCATTTGAAACCTTTTCAACATGTCTCTTAGATATTTTTCTTGAGAAAGAAATATTCCTTCATACTTCTGAGTAATTTGTAGGCCAATAAAAAATGACAGTTCCCCTATCATAGACATTTCAAATTCAGACTGCATGGAAGAAGCAAACCATTTTACCAGTGAAGCATTATTACTACCAAAGATGATGTCATCTACATAGACCAACACAATGAGAAAACCATTACCCTCTGTTTTGATATATAGATTGTTGTCAATTGTTCCTCTCTTGAACCCTTTGTCCTGAAGATATGTATCTAGTATGTGATACCAAGCACGAGGATCTTGTTTCAACCCATATAAGGATTTATTTTGCTTGCAAACAAAGTCAGGTTTATCTGACAGTTGTAACCCCTCTGGTTGCTCCATATAGACTTCTTCTTTTAGATCTCCATTTAGAAAAGCTGACTTGACATCCATTTGATAGACTCTAAACTTCTTATGACAAGCATAGGCAAGAAACATTCTAATAGCTTCTAATCTTTCTACAGGTGCAAATGTTTCATCAAATTCCAGTCCTTCTATTTGAGCATATCCTTTGCAGACCAATCTAGCTTTATTTCTTACAATATTTCCTTTCTCATTCATCTTATTTTTGTAGACCCATTTTGATCCTATTACATTTTTATCTTTTGGCCTAGGAACGAGTTCCCAAGTGTCTTTTCAATCTGGTCCAGTTCCTCATTCATTGATTTTAACCAATTTACGTCTTTACTGGCCTCATTGAAGTTCTTGGGTTCCACCATGGATATGAAGGCTATATGTGATTGCTCAGTGTTTTTGATTATCCTTCTCCTGGTTTGTACACCTTTGTCTTTTTAACCAATTATCTGACTTGCAGGATTATTCTTTTGAGTAATTCTGGAGGAAGCATTTGATGTTGTCTGTTGATTTGAGTTTGCCTGAGCATTTGCATCTTCATCTGACTCAGAGTCTTCTTGTTCTGATTCTTGGACCTATTCAGCTTCAACTTCATCTATATCGTGTGTTGTTGATTCAGTATTGTTCACCTCTCTTACTGGAATTCCTTCATAAACTTTTATGTCAACACAATCAACCAATTTATGCAGCCTCTTATTATAGCATCTGTATCCTTTACTGTTTGTAGTATACCCTAAGAAGATGCCTTCATCGGCCCTGTCATCATACTTGCCAAGGTTCTCACTATTATTTTTTATGTAGCACTTACTCCCAAAGACTTTGAAGTGTTTGATTGAAGCAGGTCTTCCATACTGTTATCTCTCTAGGTGTCCTTCTAGGTTGTAGTTCGAAGAAGCCTGGTAACTTAATGAATTGTTTTAATGTTTACTCAAATGGATCAAGTTGGATGACTCAATCACACCTCACTTACTCAAAACATGCATAGACACATTCAGATAAACAAGGCTTTCAACTATCACTGTTCAGAGAGTTGGTTAACATGTGGATGTGTGGAGAAATCTTACCATGCCAACAGACTTATATAATAGACACATATAAATGGCCAATCACAATAAGATAATAATACTTGCATAATCTAATTTATCAATGTGATGATAAGTTGACAGTTATCAAACATTAAATAAACAGGAATACATGAACATAACATTCAAGTACAAGTATAGAAAAAGACAGAAGATTTGAATCTGAATAGATAATTGTAAAAGAAGCTTGTATTGAACTGGTATGAGATGAAAATATTGAATACAAAGTGTGAGAATAGTCCCCTAAGTCGAACCCTTACTTCTTCAAAGTGACAGGCTTTATAGCCTTTACAAAACAGTTTCAGCTCCTATAGGAATGGATCTAATATACTAATAATAGAACTTAATACAATAGCTTTACACAAAATATGGATCTTGATCTCTTCCCAAAAGTTAATGATCTCTAGTCTTCACATTCTCGACACTTGCAAAGGTCTTCAAGGTTGTGATGAGGTAGTTGGATACCTGCTTCAACACCTGTTGTTGGTCTATAATAAAAATAGGATAACCTTAAACCCATTTGTCTTCACATCTGTCACAAATCTTTGAGGATATATGGTAAACTCCGATAAAACTGATATACATAATTATATTAATAACCTCCTTTGGTCACTTGTCTGCAAAATTGATGCCTTGAGCTCAAAATTCATCTTTCCCCTATTTCTGTGTTTTCGGCGGCTTGCTGGCTTGGGACAGATGGAATTAGCCACTGAAAATTATGGGATTCGATAGCTTATTTCATATTTGGAAACGGTTTAAGCTGTCGAAAGTGTAGGTTTTGGAAAAATGAAAAATATTCAAAATGAGAGTTGTTTAACCTGTCTACCTGGAAGAATCTTCATGTAGCTTCTCAGTTGTTTCAACTAAAACCTTGAGATCCGAGCGAGTAGTAAGTTTGGCTTTCAAAAATTTCATTTTTATATTTAAGAATCTGATCTTCTTGGTGAGTTTGTAATTTTGCTTGATTACCCTTTTCTTTTTCTTCCTCTCCTTCACATGCATGAGTGCCAATCTTTCAAAAGCAGATATGGTTTCAACAGATGTCTGAGTTAAAATCTCATACTTGGATTTAATGACCCTCTCCAATACCTCATACTCTACAATCTTGTCTTTCAATCTCCGTATCTTCACTGACTTGCTTGCTTTCTTTCTAGTGGATGATTCAAGTTCATCATGACTGGGAAAAGCTTTAGTCACTTGTGTATCTTCCATCGCTGGCTCCATGCATTGATGTACTGAAATTTCTTCTTCCCCTGGTTTAGACTCAAAATTTGAATAGGGAAGGTTCAAAATGTTTGTGTGTTTATCATGGCCTTGGTCTTCTTTCATCTCACTGAAATCCAATTTCTTCTTTGCTTTCTTATGCTTGGAAGTAGATGTTGGATCCTCTGTTTGTATTGGGGTAATGGCCCTTCTTCTTCTGCTACTGCTCTGAGGTGTTGATGACTTTCTTTTGGATGTCTTCTTTTTATTCTTAGGATGAGTTTCCTGTTCAAATTATCCCCAAAAGAGAAAGTGTTCCCAGGTTCTTTCCCTTTTCTTGAGTTCCTCCAACACTATAAGTTTTATAAGGCCATAATGGAATAATGTATTCCTTATCTTCTTTGGTTTAGCCTGCACCTTGTGGGACATTTTTTTAAGACTCATGTGAATATAATAAGGTATATTTAAGGGAGTCTTTCCTGTAAAATGATTTATCAATTTGAAATGGTAGAGCATCACTCTATCATATCTACCCTCACAGGTGATATAAACTTGTATGGCTTTAAGCAGGTCTTGCCATTTCTTCTCCAGATAAGATGTGTGAACGTCTCTCTTCCAAATGATGCTTTGAAATTTAGGCTTGAGGTAAGACCTGAAATCAATGTTCTTAGTAATGGTTGTTTTAAACCATCTTTCTCCCTGGCTAGGCATTTTTGTAGCTGTTGCAATGTTGGCTTCATCTATTTGCATTTCTAGAGGTCCTTGGCTCCATCAAATGTCTTGGAAAAAGATTCAGTCACTCCTTGATGATACCCTTGCAACTTCTGAACATACCTGTAACATCCTACATCTCTGAAAATTTGGCAGATTTCAGGGCGAGATTCCAAATATGTGATGTCATTCAATTCTTTCTTGAGAGGAGCTCCTCCACGACCCATCTGTAACAAATACTAATCCTGCAAATGAAGTGAAGATAACCATGTTGTGGGGAATTTTAAACTGATGGAAGAAGGAAACGATTCCAGGCAGGGAAAAAGTCAGTATGGCTTGAATTTGTGAAGAGCTAAAGTTTATAAGAGATCATATGTCGGAGGATTCAAATGGTAATGATTACCACTAACCTGATGGTGACAGAGATATGGTAGACTATCGAATGAAAGCAATGATATGAGAGCATGACTGATGGTGCAAGGATTTCGATAGGACACGAGGGTTTTAAGATCTAATAATGAATAAAAGATCAAAACAAAGATTTAAAACGTGTCTTGATACCTTCTTTCCACTAAATATGACTTATTTGATCATTACGACACCTGTACTTGTGATGATTTTGAGCTTCAAAAGATGTGTGGTTGTTAACGCTTTCTGGAGTTTTGGGAGCTAAGAGCACCTTGTGCTTGTCGTTTTAACCAGTGAAAATGAAAGCTTTCGATGGCTTCATCATGTTGAAAATTAACCATTAGCCACCGAAAATCAATTTTTGGATTTTCTTACATTCAAATGACAAACTCAATTATTCTTTGGAATAAGAAGACTAACACCTATCTTTAAGACTTCAAACTCAAAAAATATTAATGTCACTTCCAAATAGTGTGATCCTATCACCTAAGACTCAAAATTTACAATTTTATTCTAGGATATAACACATACCATAGTTCATAAGGTGTCTTGTCATTGTGTGGTCTAAGGTAGGCTTTGTTAAGAACATGGACTGATGTGTGTATTGATTCTACCCAGTAGGTTTGACCAATGTTCTTCTTATTCATCATTGACCTGGCCATTTGCTGCACAGTTCTGTTTTGCCTCTCAACTACTCCATTTTGTTGTGGAGTTCCTGGGATTGTGTATTCTCTCTTGATCCCATTTTTATCACAAAAATCCTTAAAATCACTTGACATTATTCTCCTCCTCTGTTTGATCTTACTTCCTTTAACCTCTTACCTGTTTGATTCTCAGTTAAAGCCTTAAATATTTTAAATTTATCAAATGCTTCAACTTTTTCTTTGAGAAAAGCAACCAAGTAAGTCTGGAGAAATCGTCAATGATTAGCATAAAGTAGTTTTCTTTCCTTATGCCTTCCTATCTTGATGGTCCACATAAATCCATATGAATTAACTGGAGTGGTTTCTATGTTGAAGTAGAGCTCTTGGATTTAAACTAAGTCTTGGTTAGCTTTCCTACTTGGCATGGTTTACACACAAAGTCTTGTGGCTTTGATTTCTTGGAAGATCTTTTACTGCCTCAAGATTTTTGAGCTTGATTAAGTGGTCAAAGTTTAGATGTCCAAGTCTCCTATGCCATAACCATATTTCACCATGTTTGCTTAGATGACACTCTTCTCTATCTTCTTTCAACACATACATTATTATCCGTTCTTATGCCTTTAGCCACCACTTGTCTTGAGTTTATAGACTTTATCTTGCAATCCTTGGAAGTGAACACCACTTCACATCCTCTGTCACACATTTGACTTACACTGAGCAAGTTATGTTTCAGCCCATCCACAAGCAAAAGATCCTGGGCTTTTCCTTTACCATTACTCAAACTCACCATCCCTTTACCCTTGATTTTACCAGGAGCATCATTTCCAAAGGTTACATTTCCTGATTTTATTTCACTTAGAGACATAAACTTATTTTTGTCTCCTGTCATATGTTTGGAGCATCCATTGTCAATATACCATGGGTTCTTTTGTCTTTGAGATGACAACAGTAATCCACACTTGTCATTTTATTTCTTCTTCCAAACCTTGACCTTTTCAGCAGAGGGAGTCAGATCTGATTCATAGTTCCGTAAGCGACAGTATGCAACTTTATGTCCATAATTATGGCAGGTGTAACATTCTGGTTCATTGAATAAGGGATCATAACGGCTGTTATGATTAACTTGTATCCTTTTCCCAACCATCACATGGTTTGCAGTCTGTGATTGTTTGTTACTTGGTTGTCTCATTCTTTGTTGTGGAAGATATCTATTCCTCGAGTGCTTTGATTGCTCGTATCTAAATCTCAAAGAATAGTTTACATCTTTGTGACCAAAGTTAGAATAGAAAAAACAATATCCATAGAAAAATCCTTTGTACTTGGAAAATGGTTGTCTTCTTTGAGCGGGTCGATTTCTTTGTTCTACAGATTCAGTTCTGGCATTTTTTCTTTCACTCTTCCTTGGCGGCTGATTATCTTCCTCTGTTTCTCCATATTTGTTGTTGTCAATGAATGTAGACTTGACAAAATTGATGGATTCTTTCTTTCTTGGCTGACTATAACTTGATCCTTCTTCATAACCCAAACCAGTTTTCAAATTTGGATTCCTTTGTTGATTCAGAATGGTGGTTAATTCTTCTGAGGCTTTAATGCTTGGAAGATTTTGGAGATACAATGCTTTGAACTTCTCCATATCTTTTCTGGTTTGTACTACCTCTTCTTCCAAGGATTCACATTTTTCCTTCTTCTCTGATAACTGTTGTTTCAGAATGTCCTCTATTTTCTTTGCTTCTTCTAAATCCACCTTTAGCAGGGCAAAGTCTTCATCGGGTTTTTTAACATTCTTTTCAAATTGTATCAACAATTGTTTTTGTTTTCTCTTCTCGAGTTTGAGTCTGTCAATCTCTTCTAAGGCACTGCTTAGTTCACCTTCTATATCAACCACAACTTCTTCATCATTAACATCACTTCCTATGATTTGATTAACATAATCCTCTTTGTCCATAAGCACAAAGTCATTAACCTTATCTTCACCATCAAAATCACTATCTGTGTCTCCTGAAGAATCATCATTGTTTACACATAAACTTTTATTTTTATCAAATCTCTTGGATTTATACTTCTCTTCACCTTTAGAGTTCTGGTCCTTCTTCTTGTGTGGACACTTAGATGCCAAGTGACCTATCCTTCCATAGTTAAAACATTTGAAGGGAAACTTGCCTTGATACTTGCATGATCCTTTCTTTAGTCTTCTCACAAATTTTGCTTCAATTTCATCAGGCTCATAATCCTCATTCTTGTCTGCTTTAAAAGATGCTTCTCTAGAGGTGGGTTTATATTTAACTATCCTCATTTCATATGCATTCAACGTTCCTAGAAGTTGATCAAAAGACAAAGCTTTTAAATCATTAAGTTATTCTATAGCTGAGACATTTGGGTTGAACCTATCTGGCAGAGATCTCAAAATTCTCTGAACTAAAGAGGGTTCCTCAATTTTGTCACCAAGTACTTTCATTGCGTTTTTTAGTTCTTCAATTCTTAGAAAGTACTTCCCAATAGTTTCATCTTCTTTCATCTGTAGTTTTTCAAACTGTACTATGTAGGTTTGAAGCTTGACATCTTTTACCTTCTCATTACCTTCATAACTGCTAATGAGTTTGTCCCACATGTCTTTGGCAGTTTCTAAATGCATAACCTTTACAAATTATGTTTCTGCAAGCCCACTCAGAATAGCATTCACAACTTTAGCATTGAAGTTGAATTCTAGCTTTTCATCCTTATTAACTAGTACAAATAGCTTTACATAACCAGTTTCTACCACATCCCAGACATCTACACCTAACGCCATTATGTAGGTTCTCATCCTAACTTTCCAGAAGGTAAAGTTTGTTCCATTGAACATGGGGGACTTATTGGTTGAAGTTCCTTCATGGCTTGACATGTTTAAGCTTCCTGATCTACCTTCAGATAAAAGGAATCGACTTTGATACCAATTGTTGGACAACTAAGAGGGGGGGTGATTCGATTGTCCCTGTACTTAAACAATTATACCCATTTTAAGCTCTTCACGTAACACTCAATCACGATCACAATGATACAGGGAAGTAAGCACTAGAATATTAAACACAATCACACACATGAAATACAAAGAGACAAATATTTCTTGAGGAAACCTATAAAGGGAAAAACCTCTTCTTCTTGATATGATAAGTAATCTTTATTTTCTTTACATTATCATTCTTATGAGCACCAACTCATTGTGAGGCTACCACCTCTGTCTTGCATGTTGCAACTTGTTGAGAGAACTAACTCTTTGTTTTCTCTAGCACCCACTAGAAGGAAGCACCACTCCTTGAGTGTTTCAGCACCAACTTCCAGTCACACAGGCACCAACCTGTATAACAGAGAACAATAGTTCTCCCTTGCACAACCCTGCCACCCTAGTTTTTCTGGCTGTAACCAAATGGAAGCTACAACTCCCTGTTCTTCAAGTACCCACTTGAAACTTTGAGGACACCAATCCTCCCAAGCACCTCCCTACCACCCTGAAATATAAATATTTTCCTTTTACAACTTATCACAGTGATACAAAATTTATCTATGGCTTACCATTCACATCATTGTTCATCTACAATGCTCTACTCTACCTCCATTAGTGTCTCTTTACTCACATCTTTTTGAGCTTTCTGATCTTTTGCTCTGTTTCTACATGCACACCTCGACTTTCTCTTCTTCTCTTAGATATGCATCTCTATTCCTCACTTCTTCTACCCTTAAGCTCCTGCACAACATGATTCTACACGCATGCATCACATACAATTGCAACAGCCATCTCCTCTTTATTCTGCATTTTTATATTCTCTATGCACCTTATGCATGCCTCATGCATGCTCTTTACAATCATTACTTTTCCCCAATGGGTTGTTCACTGCAACTCTACCTCACACCCGCATAGCTCCATAACAAAAGTATTTCGTTCCTTCACAATTCTGCGTGCCTTTCTCACATCGATTCATCTCATGATCATCATCGCAACTCTTCATCTTCTCTGGCAGTTTTGTTGTCTGTGAGTTCATCATCAGTGGTTGTTATGCTGAGATTCCTTAGCCTCTTTGGCAGTAGAGACTCTTCGTCTTCTCTGTCATTACTGAATCTCTTCATCATCACTAGACGTTATCCTAAGATTCTTTGGCTTATCTGGCAGTCGAGACTCTTCGTATTCTTTGTCGATCACCCTGAAGCCTCTTTGAATTCTCTGTGCAGAAACAATCAGTGGTTTCTGGTAGTTCTCCAAAGAACCTTCGCGCCCTCATGCTCTTGGTGCCTTTTCCCTTTCTGCAAAAAAATACACAGTGGGTGCTAGCTCTTCTGGCTAAGCCCCTTCCTTTCACGCGAGCACTGGCGGTGACCATTTGCCTATCCAACAGGCGCTTCGTGACTCACGACCTCGAGGATCTTGGTATGAGACATCTCGACTCTCCCAATCCGCGATATTTGAAATGGAGCTTAGCTGGACTAGCTCCTTTTTCTCACATGACCATGAGTTGTGACCGAATGCTAAACATAAAGTGATTTCACGATTTCTCATATCACGACCTCCTGTTGTGAGTTTCTTTCAAACTCCCTAAACGTGAAACTCCGAAATGTTTCATATCAGATAAAAAACTGAGATCTCTCCCTCTGATCGACGGTTGCGATCAATATCATGAAATCTGAATTCATATCAGATCAACGGTCCAGATACTTGGTGATCCGGTGATCCAGACCATTTCACGACTTCGCATATCTCAAGTTCCTGTATCATATTCCTTTGACTCCTCTAATGTGTAAGTCAGCAAAATTCCAATCACTCGCCATGTGTCCTTTGGCTCCAACGACCAGGATTGTTTCACGACCTCAAGTATCACGAGTTCCCACAACTCGCACCTTTGAATTATCCAATTTGCAAGTCAGTGAAATTCCAATCGCTCGCCACATTTCCTCTGGCTCCAACGGTCAGGATTGTTTCGCAACCTCGCGTATCGCGAGTTCCCACAACTCGCACCTTTGACTTCTCCAATTTGTGAGTCAACGAAATTCCAATCGCTCACCACGTGTCCTCTGGCTCCAACGTCCGGGATCATTTTTCGACCTCACATATCGTGAGTTTGAGGGGTTAGAGCACCTTCTTCCTTTGACCTTTCAGTCAGTGAAATGATGATCTTTCGCCACATGTCATCTCTGATGATGGACAGTTCTGATGACTTCGAAACTTGTCTTGTGCACTTTCCTTAGGATCCAACAATTGTTGGTCTATGTACTTAGATCTAATGGCTAAGATATGATCTCCTCATCTGATCTTCCTCTGGTCATTGGATTCTGATCCAACGACCGTTGTCACTCCTCCTTATGATCTTACGCTTCCTCCCAACCTGGAAGAATGACTAAGTGTCAAAGGCCTCGACCTTTGAACCTTTTGTGAGTCCTTCTCTTGGACCTCGGTTGCACTTCTGGAAAGTGTAAGGTGTTATCTCTTCTAAGCTTTGTTGTTCCTACATACTATTCTCTCCTTGCCTATTTTCCATCGATGCACACTCACGCTATTCCTCTCGAGCTTCTCTAGCTTTCTCTTATGTGTCTTTGTTGTTGTTCTTTCCATGCACATTCTACCTGTAAACCTGTCAACATCGTTGTTGTTCTTTCCATCTTGTTTGCCATCGACATTGCATCATCATTGTTGTTCTTTCCATCAATGACAAGCATATTTTGCCTTCTGTCTATAAACATGCCAACAATATATTGTTAATTATGTCATATGAAATGAAATTGTTTTACCTATATTTCATTATGTTTGACACTTAGAAAGACAAATATTTTCACCCACTATTTGATCCTAATATCAACCTATATATCATATATCAATTGGCATATAGTCTACAATATCAACTATATTAACAATTTATATTTTGACATTAATTTTGATTGGTATTATCTATGTCAAAATGTAGGTTGAAAATAGGGTCAATTTTTTTTTTTTGACAAAAATGGGTATTGTTTTATATTAATAGTAAAAAGACATGGTTGTAGCAATATTGTACAACCTTTTAATACAAGCACAAAGGAGATTCCACCACCCAAAAATTTCAAGAATGGCTAAAAACTAAAGCTTATCTTCCTTAGTTTCAAAAATCTATTACAACTATTAACTATTTGGCTTGTACAAATCCTTACATAATGGCCAAGCAAAACTATAGTCTTAAAAATTCAAACATTTTGATTATCAAGCTATAGATGGACATACTTCTTTTTTTTCACTAATGAAGATAGGAGAGAGGGATTTTTATTCCTCACCTATTCAATATATTTCTCAATAATATTCTCTTCCATGGTCACTACTTGATCTTGTCCAAAGGAACCAAATGATACAACTAGGGATGCAGATTTCCTCAACTTCTTAAACCTAGGTTTCTACTCCAACTCCAAATGTTTTACTTTCTCCTACAATTCCCTTATCATGTCTTCTTCCTCCTCCAATTTCTCTCTATTTCTTTCTTCCCCTACATATAAGATTACAATATTCCCCTTTTTGGTTTTCCAGCTAAGATTTCATCCTTATCATTTGTATTCAAGTCACATTGCCATTATTTTTTCCAAGTTTCCATCTCCCTATTTCTAATGCCAATTTTTCTTGATTATCATTGTTGTTTCATTCACATATCTAGATTGAGTACCACAGAGTAGAGTGTTCATAGAATGCACAATACTTTTGGTGGTTGTGATTATCCATAACACCAATTCTTGATGGAATTTCTAAGATAGAGTCCCAAGGAGCCTCTAATTGATTAAGTTGGCAAGAGCTCAAATACAGAACAAAGGACTAAGGAAATCCTCTTATAACTTCTAGTCTAGTAGAGCAATTAGATGGCTAGATTCTAATGCGAAATCCTAGATTTATATCCATGGTTCCTTTCAAACAGATAAAATAATTCAACTTAAAAGGATTAAACCCAACATACTTGAAACAACTCCTCGTACTCGACAAATAAGAAGGATTGAAAGTGAACAAATCAGTACCTAGGTTCGAAGATCGAGGTTGAATATCACCATGAGAGTGAGTCGAAGAATCTCAACCCCAACATTTGATTAACTAGGTCACATCTAGAGATAACCAAAAATAGAAATCACATCCAGATCCTGAACATAAGATTGACATTGTAAATAATTTATCCTTGTTTCGAGGAATGGCACTCCAACATAACATAAAGAGGTTAAAGTTGATCCTCAAACCTCTCATCCATAAACTAAACCAAAATTTCCAAGTACTCATCCATACCAAAAGAATAATCCCACACACTCCATGTCATCCCATCCTATCGGGATTAATGAAGGAGAAAGGATGCAAGTTTAAATGAAGAGAATGATAGTCTATCCCATTAATACAATGCAAATGCATATTTTCATGGCTTTTCCACTTGTCTAGGTATATTAAATGGATCACTAAGAATTGAGAAGTGGATGATAAACTTAGGGGAGGATTCTAAACACCTCACCCCCACCCCATTTTTCCATAGATACCCTAGAGATAAATTGCAAGTATTGTTGGCTATGCAATTAGCTAATGAGTTTATACCTCTCAAGGAGTGATAAAAATTAACATTTTGGAATCTTTGTATCAATTTTTGGATACGACAGAGCAACCTGTTCATGTGAGGTTCTCTGGGAAGATTTTTGTAGACCATGTGGAATATGAAAATCACCAAATCACCAACCACTATTATATTTTTTAAGACTTGTCTCTTCATAATCACAATTCCTTTACAAAAGACTAGGGCTTTAGTCTGATTGTTTGCAGTTTCACAAATTACCCAAGAAAATGAAGTTTTTTTATTTCCTTCAGCGTCAAAGATGACCCTCCCTTTTCTGCCACCCTTATGTTTCCCTTTGAGGATCCATCAAAGAAGAGGATATGATGATGAATGTTACAAATATAGTCTTTCATTCTTGCTTATGTGATTCTTAAATGCCAATTATGAGTTTTCTTTGGTCTTCTTATTTGGTTGTTGCCTAGAGTTTTTTGGATTTTGGTTAGATCCTTAATCCATAGTCTTTCTTCTACTTCTAGATTTACCATATGTTTACCTCTTAATACATTAGCATAGATAACCTCCATTAAAATATGCCTAGCTAGGGAGGCCATTATTTTTGTTGAGACCCCTTCTTGTTTGAAAATGATTTTATTCATGACAAGCCAAATCTTCTAGCATATGAAGAAGGGTGTTTTTATCCATATTATTTTTAGGAGAGACTTATTCTAAAAAGTTCCTAGATAGTTTATGTGCCAAAATAGAAAGGCTTCTCTCCAATTTTGTGTCATGATCACTTAAATATTTAATTTTGAGAATGTAAGGTTCCAAAGTATTTTTTAGAATTCGCATTCGAGAAATAAATGAGTTGATTTTTTATTTTTTTTGCTTACACAGAGGGCATCTTGACAATCCTTTAATGTGGATTTTTTTTAAATTCTCAACTTTGAGGACTTCCCATGGCTTAGAGTATATAAAAACATCTTGATTTTGGATAATCCATCACTCTTTGCCTTACAAAATTTTTCTTGATGGTGGATGGCATCTTCTTTCCTCCTAAATTTCTTATCCATTTTTTACTATATGGGAATCTCCTCCCATGTCCCATCCTCTTGAATTAGAAACATTTGTGTTGATCGGAACTATCCCATGTAGGTTGGCTAGCATTATTTTACATTGTTTAATTAGGTGTTAGGAAGACTTTCCACATTCTAGTGCATCCATAGCTCACCATTTGTGATGTCCCACTCATACATGCCAGCTAAAGTTTTTATATTACACATCTCCATCTAGTATTTCAAGTCTCTTAACTCTGGTAATTGATTTAGGGAGGGATCCACCAAAATTTTGTCCTCCTGGAGTCTGATTTGAAGTTTGTTTCCAAGAACCCATGACAAATTTTCTTCAATGATGTTTGCAAATGCTCTTCACATCTTCCATATTGAAGATTTTGCTTGATCCATTAGAGGGAGGTGTCAACATTTGAGGCGATCGTCCTACATGTATTTATTTGTAGGATTATTTTCCACTAGTTTTTCTATCCCGAGACTAGGTTCCAAATAATTTTAGCACCCATCGCTATATTCATGAGTTGGGGATCTTTAATTACTAAGCCTCCTCTAGCCAAAGGAGAGGTGATCATATTCTACTTTATCGAGAGAATTTTTCTTGCATTTGACTTACCCCACTGTCATAAGAACTTTTAATCAAATATCTAATTTGATGCATGAATGCAACCAGAGCCAACATTGTAGAACATTGAAAAATGGAAAAGGAGGAGAAAACAACCTTAAGGAACACCACTCACCTAGTTGGATTATCCATTATGAGACCCACTGATGCATTTTCTTCATGATATAACATCTTCTATATAATTACTTGTCAAACGTAAGCTTTGGGATTTTTTAGCATTATGAGAATGCCAATATATTTGAAGGAGGTTCAATTTTGAACACTAGTCAATTCTAGAGAGTTGGATATTAAATTCATGAGATAGGGCGAGACATTCCACTCATAAATGTTTCTCTTAAATTTATATACACTACCACAAGATGCATTGACAAATATCTCGATTACCACCTTCAATTGTTATACGGTCACAACAGATGCACCTCCTAGCAATAAAGTATCATCTACAAGGAAAAAATTAATTCTTTGGATCCTTTTATGATTGAGATCCCTGGGAGAGAGCCTAAATTTATTTCATATTCCAACCTTCTACTTGATGAGTCAACCATGATTATATAGAGGAGAGGTGATAAGAGACATCCTTGCCTTGATCCTCTCTTTGTTTGGAAGAAGGAAATGGGTTTGACATTTACTAGAGGGGCTATCCAAGGCCCTCGAACACATGATTTTATCCAGTTTATGAATTTATCAGAGAAACCAAATTTTCTTAAAATAACAAAAAGGAAATAGAGATGTGACCTATCAAAAGCATTGAACATTTCCATAATGATGATAATTCCTTTCTCTTTTCTACTCCTGTTGGAATGAATCGCCTCTTGAACCATGATGATGTTGTTGAATATCTGTATTTTTTGAATAAATCCACCCTAGTTTCTATAATTTATTCTTTGGAGGATATCCTTGAGTCTATTAGCAATTATTTTGGTTAAGATTTTGTAGGATACATTGCACAAGGAATTTGGTTGAAATACGAACAAAGAGGAGGGTTTAGTTTCCTTATGGATAAGAGCAAGAAAGGAGGAATTGGTTTTCCCACCTACTTTGTTCTTTTTCCTCATCCATTGTAGCAATTTTCACAAGTCTTTTTTAATTATATCCCAACATGTGTAACAAAAGTATATGGTAAATCCACCAGGTCTTGTGGCCTTGCCAAGCTCCAACCCCCAAATAGATAATATGACATCTTTCTCCTCGATTTCCTTTTCTACCACTGCATTCTCAGATTCTATCACTGGGGGTGAAATTTCCTAAATCATTGAAGCAATAGCTACCAACATTTCTTCTTCTTCCTTTGTGTACAACTCTTTAAAGTGTTGATAGGATTCTCTTTTTATTTCCTCAAAATCTATGGTTCTCTCCATTCTTCTTTTGGATTTCACATAAATTATTTATTTGTTATATGCCCTTCATCATAGGCTTTGAGACCTTAATCTACGGTATTATTCCTCTTTCCTAAAGTCTTGGTGGATTTTCCCATACATTTTTTCTCTTCCATGTGAACCTGTTGTGAAACTTCTATGCATTCATTTGTATCTTGGAGGTCTACTAACTGTTGTTGAAGCTATTTTCTTTACGATGATGGTTCCTTGTAATCAATGTTTTCCCATTCTTTTAGTGTTTCTTTGGTGGCTTTGAGTTCAGTTTCGTAGATTAAACTAAAGACCCTTCCATTTTTTGGTTCCAAACCTTGGTTATTGTTTCTCTAGCTTTCCCATTTGTAGCCACAAGGGGTTAAAATTAAATGGGATTAGTCCAAAGTCTCTTTTTTGTTGAATTAATGAGGATATTGGTTTGTGATCAATTACAACTGAGGGTATAATGTTAGATGATATATCCATTTCTTCTTTTATAAATTTTCTTTGAAGTAAGAATCTGCCCAATCTGGTAGCAATGTGCCCTAGTCTGTTTCTCTTGTTGGTTCATGTGAATTTGCCTCTCTTTGGTTTGACATTGATAAGGTCCCAGTATGAAAGTATATCTTCTACTTTTTATCAAAATTGATCTCAAACCATACTCCCTCCATGTTTTTATTCTTGATCTAATACCATATTGAAGTCTACATCTAGTATATCTACATCTATTAACTCTTTCATTTCTTCAAAAGTGCTCCAACACTCTCTTTTTTCTCTATAATGCATAAGGGAATATATAACAAATATCTTGAAGTGCTTTCTATTTGTAGGATTTGTATAGATTCGGTGCTAAGAATAAGTGATTTGGAGTGCCTCAAACTATAAACTATTCCAAAAATTACAGATCCCTCCCAAAGCTCCTGTAGAGTTGTGTGTTGCTCCCTCACTTCCTTTCCATTATATTTCGGTAGCTTCCAACATCTTGGCTTCTTGTAGTTTGGTCTCTTAGATTAGGAGGAGGATGGGATGTTCATATCTTCTAATATCCCTTATAGCTTCCATTTTATTCTTGCTTCCAAGCCCTTTACAGATCCAAGAGATGACTAACATTATTTAACATACAGGTTCTTTGTGTTACCCTCTGAATCCAATGGATTCTGCAGTTGTATACTTTTTTCAAGGATGTACCTATTACTTCTTCTTAGCATGCTTTCTATAGATGATTATATACATAATCTTTTTTATTCAAGGGTTGCTTCTTATCATTTTTCTTTGTAGGATTTTCTTCTTAGCTTCTTTGGCATAATGTCTTCCTCTAATTGATAGGGTTTTTTTCCCTTGTGATTACACCTATTAGTTGTGATGAGGATTTCTTAGGATGGCTCCCATTCAATAGATCAGGAGAGGGAGAGATGAGAGTTTCTAGTTGATAATTAGAGAAGGGAAAGGATGGGATCATAGCTAAGTTAGAGGGCTTCTGCGTAGAAAATTTGGGGTTGGATTCCTAAGGTGCATGGGTTTTAATAGGATATTTGGACAAGGGGTATTGAGGATGAGAATATGACGTCGTTTCCAGTTGAATGGTCACTAGTTGGGATTGATTATGATACCATAACACTTCCCCCATGCGTACATAGATAAGAAGCTACATTTGGGATAGAACCTTGAATATGTTCACCACAGGAATGGATTTTCTAGAATAATCCACTTAGGATGAGGGTGTTGAAGATCTACGAGAATTCCTAGATCCTGTTGGAACACTTTAGAAAATTTCAAATAAAAATTAGACTTTGATTTCTTTTTATTTTGATATTTTAAAAATAAATTACGAAAAACTTAGGAATATCGTTCTTTTTAGAATAAAATATATGACTATTATATCTTGACAGGGCGCATCCATTTTTCATCCTTTAAAAATTTTTAGTCATTCGTATCAACGGCTCTCGCGATTTTGGAGTTCTAAATTTGTGTGAGTTTTAAACAAAAGAAAACTACAAAGTCACTTTGGGACTTCACGATTCGGGAGTTTCAAACTCAAGATGTTTAAAGATATAAAAACCACGAAGTTGCGAAGCACTGAAGTAACAGAGACAGGTTCCCAGGAAAATATTTTAAATAGATCTAATGATGAGTCACATGCCACCACTCAAAAACTTTATTTGTACCAACACGTGGCACTCTTTTTTGGCATTTTTTTCCAGATCATTCGCACGTTTCTAGGTGACACGTGACACTCACTTTCTATGACACATCATCAAAAGTGACATCATCACTACCACATCACTCCAAGAGATTATCCTTCGGGAGATAAATCAATAACAAACTCAAAGGAGCGTTGGAGCGCCGAAGTGTCGAAGAATACGTGATCATAATAATAAAACATTAAAGATTAATAAACTAAACAAGTTTAAGTAGTTGTGATTAATGTTAATTAATCACTTTGTAGATTCGGTCTTCGGGAGATATATATTATTTTGCATTCAAAACTCTCGAATAACGAACTTCTAAAGTACTCTTCACACATACAAGCTCACGAACTCCCGAAGCTCCAGAGTTCCAGAGTCCCAAAGCACTTAAAATTAAAAAGAAATCTTAAGCCATGATTAATTAAAATAAAAAGTAATAAATGATTGATTAACTACTTCGTGGATTCGATCTTCGGGAGATATCCATTATTTTACACTTAAAAATACCGAATGTCGAACTATCGAAGTACTTTATCTTAATCATGATCATTAATAATACGTCCAGCTGGCTAGGGTAAAATATTGGGAAGAGTGTTGCAACCGCTAGGTAACAAATTTGACACATTTCTGAATAATTGCGTTGTCAATACATTAATGTGAGGATATCTAAACATTAATTTTTTTGTAAATATAGGTATTTAAAACTTCAAAGCATTTTTTTCCATTAGCATCCGAAATTTTTGCATTCCACATTTTTTAGCTCACAGGAGGGTTAACATAAACTTTTGAAAATCATGGCCCCACGCAAAGTAGGAAAGAAGCAGGATTCATTGACTGAGGAATCAAACCCAAACATAGATATATTTTCAGACACTGTTGCTTGAGAAAAAAATGCCATTAAATCCTGGAAGCAGGTTTATGACATTTTAGAGGAAGAAATTTCTCTTTGTTCTGATGATTCTGCAGAAGAAGAAGATGATACATTTTCAGCTAAGTTAAGGCATGTGGCTAAATCTGAACTACAAAGAGTTGTTGCTCAGCTGAAACTGATGCCATATATCAATATGATAAGTTGGGCCTTAGAACACATGGATATCCCAATGAGAACCATCTACAGTCACCAGAAGACCATCGTCGACTCTTTTCGACCTGAGGACATCCAAGTAATGTAAAAATGAACTCCTAACCCCAAATATACTTATAATGCATCATTTATAATGAATTTTGAGGATGAGGAATGCACTAAATATGACATAAATATCCATGATATAGTAAAATCCTGGTGGGGAAATCAAAATAAGTTCAAAATTGATACCCATGGTATATATTCTACAGCCTATTGTGATGCTCATATATTGTACATTGCCATGATGCTCTATAGAATGTTTGGTAAGAAAAATCATGCGCACTTTACCATAGAATGGGTTCCCATAATCCATGAGGTTATTGAGGGATATACTTTTGATTGGGGAAAAATGATGTCAAATAAATTAGCCAAGCAAATTGGGGAATACAAAAATCATAAGTCGAAAGGAGAACATGCTCATTTTTACATGTCTGCATATATTATGGATGCAATTTGTTTCAGGACCCCATTTCCTCTTATGAATTGGAGCTAGACTCTGACTTTCATTGAACCCATACATTTTTATCATGCTAAGTTATGGGAGGAAAATTCAAAGGACTCCTTTTATGAAATTTTCATAACGTGGTCATTCCAATTCATGAAGCTATCTATGGTCATCCTCCCCCCAGAATTTTAGAACAAATCATGGGAACTTTAGGTGTTATTGCAGATTGGTATATTGAGGAAAGCTTCTCCTACATCAGAGTGTTCGACTGATGTATATATATTCTCATGATCTTCCCAGATTCTTACCAGATAGACTGGTTTATAGAGAAGTATCACACCAAACATTTTCGGGAGGGATAACCAAAGAGCTGAAGGCAACACAGAAAAGGGTATGGCCAAATTTTCCCATACAGGTTGGTGTATTTTCATTATCTAATTTTGGACATGCTAAGGTGGAGGCTTATGCATTAGAAGTTATTAAATTGGTCAAAATTGAGTACAAAAGGCATGATCCGCATAGGGTGGTTGAAAATCATTTAGCTCAATTCAATATGAAAAGATACATCCATGAGGATTCACCCTATGATGAAGTTTTCAAAGGAGTAAGATCTTATGATGAAGTTGTAATCAGATTTCAAAATTTGCCTCAAGATCAATAGTCAGGTTTCCTCATCTTTCAAAAGCACAGAAGGAACAGTCTATCCAAAGACTTGTAGGGAGAACAAAGACTTAACCCAACTTCACAGGTGACAGAATTAAAAAAGCCCAAGCAACATAGCTTGCCTGAAGAAAAATCTATGGAAGTGGAAAAGGATGCAAATACATTGTCTAAAGATCAAATAATTACAAGAATATCCATACCAGGAAAAAATGAGCAATAATTATTAGCATCATTTGAAGCTTTTATGAAACAGGGGCACAATTTTCCTCTGTTAGTACCAAACACTGAAACTCTAGTGAAAAACACCACAAATCAAGAAGGATCTATTGCACTCATTTCTCCCATACCAACAATAACTCCTTTAGCAACAAGTTACGAGTTATTTGGTTTAGAGGTTATCAATATAGACAACCTGACACCAATTAAACCTGAATATATGCCTTCATCAAAATTATTTTTCAACAAGAAAAGGAATACCATCATAAGAAGGGAATCTCGACAGAAGGAGGGAGTAACTACTAAAAATCATAAAATGATATATGATGGACAGGGACAGAGTGACCCTGAATTTGCAAAAAAAGTTGCAGACTCATTAGGAGCCTTTGTAACTACCAACCAGTGGTCAGTGGATAATCTCACAAAATAGCTGGAACAAAAGAATCTTATGATTGGACAATTGAATAATGATATGCAATAGATGAAAGTGACTGTCAGAGATAAAATCAATTTTGATATCGATAAAATCACATAGGGTTTTGAGCAACAAATTAAGCAGTTAGAAGATAAATTAGAAGTGTTCAAAATCAACACTTGAGTGATAACATGCTTTCCCAGCAAGATAAGTTAATAGAGAAGTTACAGACCCAAATAAAATTATTCGAGAGCACGAGAATGGATATTTATGCATTCAAGAAGAAAGCATCATAAGTAAATGAAAAGTTGAAAATTTTCCAACGAGATCTGTATGAAAATATAGATATTATCCAAAGACATTATCAAGAGATCAATAATTCCTTGAAGAATATTTATGAAAAGGAGAGGGAAGCTTGTACGACCAGGTCCAAATTCCAAGAATTCATAGTATGGAGATAAAAACTAATCTTGAAGAAAGTAAGATATTAGCCAGAGAGGAAAAAGAGGCGTGTCTTAACGCTCTTTCAGTAGTAGATTTGGAAATGATTGAGATTGATGTCAGTGGTATTCATGATACCCTTGGACAAATTGAGATCGAAAAGAGAAAAGAGAAACTAAATATAAGCAGAGAGAATGTGAAAAATTATATCCATCATGTAAATCATGTTGATTTACAGATGGTAAATGATATGTTGGTGAAAACGAGCTTACAACATCAGATCACACAACAAGCAATTGTTAAAATTCAATAAAAATTACCATTGGTGCACAAAAATGCTTTCTCATTTGAGTTAAATGGAAATGTCGAACCTTCCAAGTTCGTTATTGCATTAATGGAAATACATGCACAATTCAAGGATCAGAAAAAACCAAGTACATACGCAAGAAAATAGAGGGTGAGTGAATTGCCAGCGAGCAAAAGAAATATCAGCAAATCCAAAAAAATCTTCATTGTATCTTTTAGTTTGGATTGTATTCTATTTTGAGAAAAAAGAATGTGGAATGTCTAACTACTTTTGGTTAATACATTTTTGTATAAATAAACAGATCAAAGATCTATTCCAAGCTTCTTTTGGTCAAATGTAAAAGAGAACTTACTGAATATCAATTAGAAAGAGAAGATAGAGATTCTACATCTCATTTCCTTGAGTTATGTGCTTTCAGTGTTTTTCCATTTCCTAATAATATTTTCTTCACTCAATGGCTCTTGAAGATTGAAACACCACAATTTAGTAATACATCTATTGTGGTCTATATATTGGAAGTTTGTTCAGTTACAATTTTTCCTATGTTAGTACTGTGAGTAAAACAAGACCTGTATATGTGTAAGTTTCCTCATTTTAAATCAACTACCAAGGAATCCTTCTTCATCATTATTCTACTGCGGATAAGGTAAGATTTATCTATATTTGATACCTTACTTTATTTTAACAGTCTTTGTTAATCAATTCTAATTTTCTTCATATCAAAATTTAAAAAGGTTCAAAGAAAGAGATATTGTCTCTGTGTTTTCTAATCATTAAAATTCATTTGAAGTTGCATATTAAAACTGAAGGTAGAAAATCATTACAAAAACAATTCCCTTAAATCTTTAGATTCCTAACACTATTCTGTGAGCCTAGAACCAATCTTAGGAACAACATATTTTTGGCGTTGTTGCCAGGGAACGAAGAAACGAAACTATTTTCCCTGGGAATACGACAAAGTTTAAGTTTTGATTTTTGATGGTGAACAAGAATTGAACACAAGGATAAGGCTCATTTTCATTATTCAACTGGTGACTCCATTTTTAAAATACTGGCATTCAGACGAAAAAAATACCAGAAAAAACCCAGACGATAAGCAGACTATGCCAATTTTGGATCCCGAAAAACTGTTGAAAACCAAAGGATATTTAAAGAAAACTTTTGCATCAACAAGTCATATCTATCAACCTAATGTTACTCAAGTTAATGTTAGTATTCCAACAGAAGAATTAAGTTTACTTAGTTCTAAAGAAAAACATCAAAAACCTCATTTTGCAGAAGCCTCAACTAGAAATCCTGAAGTTGAGTTAGAAAATTTGGAGGAGGTAGTCCCGAAGTAAAATTGTATGATCTAAAGGGAGAAAATTTCTAGAATACTCCTATCTCTTTGATAAACACTTTTACCAGTGAGAATAAATAATCTTCTTCAATTCTTAATACCATCTATACACCATAGATTCTTAGCCTTCCTGAAGTAAAAGTTTTTGTATCCTGAAGATCACCCTTTATACTTAGGCTCATCTTTTATTACTTCCCCTATTTATCCATCTAGCCAATCTAAAAGACCAAGCTCAAGTTCCAATTTTCTAGTTGATTTTGATTTTACATCACTCTCACGAGATCCATCACCTTTTGATTATTTAGCAGAACTCTGATCTCACCTTCCTGAAGCAATTAAAGATCTAGTACCTCAGTCTTTTGAAATCTTTGATAATCTACAGTATAGTCCTAATATCTCTTCTCCTAAACTTTCAATGGGTTGTGTTGGAGGTGTTGGAGGTGGTGGATTTGGTGAACATATAAATCCACCACCACCTGCTCCAAGTATTTTTTCCAAATTCGTTACTAGATATGCTCCCTTAGCCCTTCCTGTTGTTCTACATAATCTACGTGATAATTATATGAAGAGTCTACCTAAATTTATGGGAGAGGGGGATTTAACATCCATAGAGCATATAACGTTTTTTGATCAATTTGTTGATATTCTTGGTATTGAACATGAAGGCGTTTACATGAGACTGTTAGTACAGACTTTTCAGGGACAGGTTAGAACTTGGTTTAGGGGACTTTCTGCAAATTTTATACCATCATATGATGATTTAGAGACTTCTTTCTTAAGACAATGGGGTGAGAAAAAGGACCATTTATATTACTTAACTGAATTCAGAGCTTTAAGGAAGAAAACATCTGAAATTGTTTCATAATTTATCCAAAGATTCAATCAACTTTATAGCAAAATCCCAGCCGAAGTAAAACCTTCCCAGCCAACTGCTAAAGTTACTTTTGCAGGGGCTTTTGATTCATATTTTGATCTAATTTTAAGGGAAATAAGAGCCACAACTTTAGCTAGAATGCAAGATGATGCTATCGAAATTGAATCAAATATGATGGCATAAGGAAAACTGAAAACAAAAGTTGAGATGGGAATAAGAGAACCTAAAAGGTTTAGAGAACAAGCAGGACCCTCCAGTTTTGGAAAAAACACACAAGAAGAAAAGATGGATGAAATGGCTAGCATCATAAAAGATTTATCAAACAAAATTTTCAGGATGGAAATTGAGAAAGCCAAACCGGATCCATATGTTAGAAATCAAAACCAATTTAGGAGAAACCTTAATACAAACCCTCAGATTCAACAGAGGCAAATCAAGAATGACGATCAAAAGATTCAAGCTCCTTTTAAAACATAAAATCTCATACAGGGAGATGATGTTCAAGATTATGATGAATTAGATGAGGATATAAACAATCTTAGTGATGATGATGTTGAACCTCATTTAACTAAACAAGATTATGAAAAATATTTAGATCTTGTATCGTTATTTGATGACCAAAATATCAATAACTTGAGAGACTCTACAACTCAATATAAAGATCTTGTTCATTCAATAATGGTTGAGATTTAAAATAAATATGATTTGAGGCCAAGAGAAAATACTTCCACCACCAATCCACCTAAAAATCTCTTGTCACTGAATAAAGCAAATGAAGCAGTGGTTTCAAAATCACCTATTGAAGTACAAGCTACTCAAATAAAGCAAGTTGAAACTAAAGCAACGCAAACTAAAAAGCTGGAGAATAAAGAAGTTGAATTTCAGACCAAAGAATTAGAAAAGTCAGTTGATATCTTCAATCTTGAGAATGAATTGAATAAGATTAAAATTCCAGTTCCTCTGGTTGAACTTGCCAGAAATATGGTTTACAAAGAAGCAGATTTCAAAGGTAATTAATTTTTCAGATGCAGAATGCCAAGTTGATGTTATTAACTTGCAAGATGAGAAACCAACAATTATGTTTGAACCACATATGGAAAATGATAAAAACTCAGTTGGTCCATTTTATATCATTCTTACTATGCATGACCATTTTTTACACAACTGCATGTTAGATTCAGGAGCTTGACATAATTTGATGCCGAAAATAATAATGGAAAAATTGGGCTTACAAATTACCAGACCTTTTCAAGATTTATGCTCTTTTGAATTCAAAAACATTAAGTGTTTGGGTATGATAAAATATTTAGTTGTAAATCTAGCTCAAATTCCAGTAAAAAGTATTCTTATGGATGTGATGGTAGTTGATGTTCCTATAAAATATGACATGCTTTTATAAAGATCTTGGGGTGCAAAGTTAAGAGGATCAGTTCAGTTGGATATGGCATATACTACTATTCCGATTTTTGGTTGAAAGATTACCAAATTGTACGGAGAAACTAAACTCGCCTATACAATAAGTGATCCTCAAAACCCAAATAATTATATAGTCTATGTTGTTGAGCAAGATTTAGGAAATTGTATTTTATCCATAGATGATGATTTTCAAGAATGTACAAAAAATGAAAATACAAAAACAGAACTTCTAAAGAAAAATGTAAATATTAGAGATGGGATGTGGAAAATTTTCTTCGATGTTGCTTCATCTTGGGAAGGAGCTGGAGTATTATTTGTGGCACCAAGTGATGAGTACTATATCCCTTTTTATTATAGATTGCAATGGGACGTCGATTACACAAATAATGTATGTGAATGTGAATCTTTAATTTTAGGATTAGAAGCTCTTAGAAAGTTAAAAGTTCAACATTTGATAGTTTATAGGGATGTTGAACTTATTGTAATACAAATCAAACAACAATATCAAGCCAAGCATCCAAGAATGAGGCATTCTAGAAATTGTGCATGGGATCCGATAGAAAACATTTTCTTATCATTCAACATTCATGCTATTCTTAGATTACATAATCAACAAGAAGACTCTTTGGCTAAAGTTGCAGCTAACTTCAAACCACCTACTATGTTTAAATTGAAATATCACATTAACATGAGACATAAACCTTCAATTCCAAATAATGTTCACTATTAGCAAATTTTCGAAGACAATGAACAAATAAAACAATTTCTGGAAATGATAGATGAATTTTCTAAGACACACATAGATCAGGAAAATCAAAATGATCCAGTTTGGATTATGAAAGACGGAGAAAATCTAGAGAAATTCAAAGATAGAATCGCAAATCACAGAATTCTCTTGCTCAAGAATAATCAAATTCCCAAGGGTCTTATTCTGTTAGAAAGACTATTCGACCAAAATGATATACCTTTAAAATCTACTTTGCAGCCTCAACCTGAAGAGGTTGAAGATTATAATGTGGGATCAAATGAAAATCCAAAAATGGTCAAATTGTTTAAATATCTTCCAACTGATCTAAAGATTAAATATGTTGAATTACTCAAAGAATATTAATATGCTTTTGCATGGACCAATGAAGACTTAAAAACTTATGATACTTTTGTTATCGAGCATAAGATTCTATTAAAACCAGGTATTAAACCTTTGAAGCAAAAGCTTAGAAAAAAGCCAATTCTTTTGTCGATAATAGAAAGGGAGGTCAAAAAGATTCTTGATTCAAAAATCATCATACCTCTTAGATACTTTGAATGGGTAGCCAATTTGGTCCATGTCAGAAAGAAGGATGAAGAGATAAGATTGTGTGTTGATTTTAGAAACCTGAATCAGTCTTCTTTAAAAGACAATTACCCCCTCCCTAAAATGGATCATGTTCTAGAAAAAGTGGTTGGGAAAATAGGATTTATATGATTAACGTATTTTCGGGGTATAATCAAATAGTTGTCCATGAAAATGATAGAGAAAAAACTATGTTTACTACTCCATGGGGAACCTTTATGTATGACAAAATGCCTTTTGGATTTATGAATGCAGGTGCAACTTTTCAAAGAGCAATGGATATAGAATTTGTTGGAGAATGTTGGCACAGGGGAAGACCCATGGTTCAGCTCCAAGAGCGCACCAACAAGCCCTAACTACTGGCCCTTTTGGCAACACCTGCGAGGCAGATGCAATCTCACCTGAAGTAGCTATGGGGGGGTTGCGGGACAAAGATGTCTACAACCAAAGGGAGTATCAAATGGATCTAATACAAGAACAACACAACATTTCTATATCAAGTACCCTCTTAGATCTACTCCGCACAACTATCTATCAGATCTAACACAACAATGAAAATAGCAGTATATCAAATGACAAAGAACAAAGCATCAATCACACACAACACAAGATATATGTGATTCATCCTCTCTCTAGGGCTACGTCCACATAACTGTGCTTTATAATATATTAAGATGAAGCATACAGTTCTTTTCTGCACTCTCAGTAGCAAATCTTATTGCTTCTCCTCTCTATCTCTCCCCTTCCTGTGCACCCAGCTACAGGACTAATCTCCGCACCCAGCTAAAGAGATTACAATACCAGAAGGCTCTGACACTTAGCACTTCTCTCTCACACAACAATAATCGCTCACACCAATAACAAAACTATAACTAACCCTCTTCCCTCATCTAGGTTCTTATTTATACATTACAATAACTCACCGACAACCTTAGGCCGAAACCTAAGTGTCAAAACCCTAGATACCAAAACCTAGGTGTCTAAAACCCTAGTTCAACTTGACCCGCGTTTTCAGGGCTTCACCAGCCTATCTTTCTTTCCTTCTCGCGCGGTGCTCCAAAGTATCCAATGGTGGATTTTTTCGCTTGTTGAGTTGTCCACGATATGTCTTCCTTACTGATCTGTCATCCTCGATCTCCTCGTCCAATGTCTTTCTTTCTCTTACTTTGCTCAGTATTTTCTACTCTTTTGCTCACTTCGACCCAGTAACAGTCACTGTGTCTTCTGTGTAGTTCACATTTTTCCTTTTCTGCTTTATTCTTCACTTACCTCCATACCTAAGGGCCAATAGGCCCCCAACACTCACCTGTGACTCATCCCAAGGTACTTCAGATCTGGTCCTTATGCTTTGTTTCGTCTTTAGACTGCGTGGGATAGCCTTTGCTTTCTGTTCCATGCCTCCCTTCCTTCCTTCCTTCCTTGTGCAAACTGTCTTTTCTGTGTCTTGTACCCAGTTTCAACTGCACCTGGTACCTATACCCTTTTCCTCATTCTTTTACTAAGAGTTGCGAGGCAACTGGTTGTCATAATACAATTTCAACCAACTCTTATTCACTAATCCTTCCTTCCATTCTCCATTCAACGTCTTCAACTACGCAGCTCCTCCTTCTGTAACATAGGCAACCTCATATGGCCCAAGCCAATGCATTCTGAACTTCCTAGGATGCTTCATGAACTTATTGTCTTATACCAGTACCAGATCACCTTGCTTAAATACCTTCTTCTTGATGTGTCTGTCATGGTAGGCCTTCTCTCTTTCCTTCTAAACCTGCTGATAAAATCCTACAATAAATTTGTCTTCTTCTAGTTTGACCAACTGTGCAAGCCTCTCTCGAATAGCGCCAGTTTCATCCATATCTATAAAGGCAATAATTCCTAAGATTGGTACCAAATATTCCATTCGGACAAGGGCTTCGAGACCATATACCAACTTAAAAGGGGTATGCATTGTTAGTTTATTGCAAGTGGTTCTATAGGCTCAAAGTACTGTTGGTACTCTTAAATCCCAGTCATCCCTTTTCACACTGCAAATCTTCGTTAGCGTTGTCTCCAAGATCTTGTTGAATGCTTCAATTGTCCCATTCACTTGTGGATGGTAAGGTGTGCTCTTCTGATGATGGACAACAAATTCCTCACTCAAGGCTTCAATTGTTTTGTTGATGAAATGTGTGCCTTGATCGCTCATAAGGATCTTCGGGCATCCAAACTTGGTTATGATGTCATCAAATATGAAGTGTGCAACTGTAGTTGCAATATAGTCCTTAAATGCTCTTGCTTCAGCCCATCTGGTCAATTACTCTGTCGCAGTGATTATGTACCTTTCTCCTGTGCACTTTTCTGGTGGGTTTATAGGTCCCATGAAGTCAATGGCCCATTTATCAAATGATTGTAGGGTCATCTACAGTGCTAAAGGAATTTCATCTCTTTTGGACAGTTTCCCAACTCTTTGGCATACATCCCAGGCTCTGTAATAGTCCTTAGCATCTATGTGTAAGGTAAGCCATTGAAGGCCAGCTCTAAGAACCTTCAGCGCAGTTGCTTTCCTTGCGTAGTTTCCTCCTATGATGTCTTCATGAGATTCGGTGAGGATCAACGGTCGCTTTGTCTCCATAACACACCTCCTCAGTATCTCATCAGGTCCCATCTTGTATAGCTATCCAGCTATAAGTGAAAAGTCAGCAGCGTGCACTACTAGTTTTTTCTTCTGGGTGACTGTATATTCACTAGGTGCCATTCCTGTTGACATGAACTGGACTATTTCTGCAAAGTGGTCATCAATATTTCTAATGGCTAGCAACAGTGCATCCGACAGTGTATCCTTCAAACTAGTAGGATCTTCTCCATGTTCCAACTCCGACAAGTGGCCAAGACCTTTGTTCATTCTTCTTGGCTTAACCACGATCTCAAAATCATATTCCTGAAATAGCATAATCCATCAACATATTATCCCCCCCAACACTGGCTTGTTAACTAGGTATTTCAGCGCGGAGTGATTAGTAAACATTTTAAAGTGTCCTCCCAGCAAGTAGTGGCAGAACTTTTGCAATGCATACACCATGGCTAACCCTTCTCTCTCGGTGGTGGTGTAATTAATCTTGGTTGTGGATAGTTTCTTGCTAGCAAAAGATAACGGGTGTTCGATGTCTACTGTTTCCGGTTGTGCTAACATAGCTCCTAATGCAATAGAAGTTGCATCGACATGCACGTGAAATTCCTTGCTCCAATCTGGGAAAACCAAAATAGGTGCAGTAACCATTTTCTGGTTCAGCATGTCGAAGCTCTGCTGGCATTCTTCTGCCCAGTGAAATTGACAGTCTTTCTTCAAAAGATTCTCCATGGGTGTTGTAATCTGGGCATAGCCTTTAATGAACTTCCTGTAATATCCAGTGTGTCCCAGCGCAGTGTGCAGCTGTTTGACTGAAGTAGGAGGGGATAGATCAACTATAATGGAAATTTTAGATGGATCTACCAGCAATCCCTGCTTGCATACAATATGACCTAAAAACACTCCAAATGGTGAAAATAAAATGCACTTATTCAGGTTTAAGGCAATTTGACATTGCTTGCACTTGTCCAACATTAGCCTTAAACATTCGATATGATTTTTCAATAAACTAAAAATAGTGAAATCATCAAAGTATGCTTCTAGAAACTTATGTAGAAACTCCTTGAATGCTTCGACCACCACCCTGGAAAAGATGGTTGGGGAATTCTTCAATCCAAACAGAATTACTGTATATTGGTAGGATCCCCATTCTGTGGAAAAGGTGGTCTTATGGCAATCTTCCTTTAAAATCTGAATCTAATGGTATCCTGAAAATCCATCTGTAAAAGAATATACCTCCTAGCCTCCTACATTATCTAACACTTCGTCAGTAAATGGTGTAGGGAATGGGTCATCCAGACAGGCATCGTTCAACTTCCTGAGATCTACGCAGATCCTGATCTCTCCTGTCTTTTGTCTTATACCACCATAGGGCTAATCCATTCTGATTCTTCGACAGGTTCTATAATCCCTACTTCCAACATTCTTTCGAGCTCAATCCTCACTTTCTCCTTATATTTAGGGTTCAATATGTAGGGTCTCTGTTTGAGTAGTCTTGCATTTGGTTTCAGAGGGATCCTCATCTCTCCCATATGCCCTTTAATGCCCTTCATATTAGTGAAATTGGTCGGAAACAAGTCTTGATACTCATGTAGCAACTCTGTGATCTTGTCAATAGTGGCATCATCCCAATAATCTCCAACATTTGCAAGCTTCAGTGTTTTCTCTATTCCAATATTGACTTTTTTTATCTTGATTGGCTATCCAATCAATGGTAGCTCAACTCCTGGTCCTTCCACATCTCTCTAGCCTTCTTTTTCTGGGATGTTCACCTTCCTAGGATCATCATCTTCATCAACATTGATGTTGTAACAGCCTTTTTTGGAGAGGCACAGTCCATTCATCCTCTTCTTGTTCTAAAGGGAGCCTAGATGCTTCCTCAAATACTTTATGTCTTACTTTCGAATAAGAAGGTAGTTACAAAATTCTAATTCATACCTTCCCAATCTGCAATGCTGAGGCACAACTCTGCTTGAAGGTACCAATTGATAGGGGTTGTGTCCAGGGTGTTAATTAATTTGTGCACCCATTGCTCTTGAGGACTGTTGCTCCAGGCTTCCTCGCAACTTTGCACATGATCCTTCGAGTATCTTCGACCTCTGTACCTAACTTTGGAGCCTTCTACTTGCACTGAGAACCGCGTTGTCATCAAAGTACGACATTGTACCCAGTCTGTAATGTTGTTTTTGTGTGTCCCCCACCATCTTGCCAGTGTTTCTTTCAAGGCCTCATCCATTGCCAACAATCTTTGTTGCATTGGTACACTTTCTTCAAAGTCCGACAAGAAGGTTTCTAAAGGATTCAGACCATCAAAGGTGGGTAAGTTACCTATTGTTGTGTCGATCCAATGAACTTCTCTGGTTAATATAGCACATCTCCTTGTAGATAGTTTGCACATTTTGTTCTGCCAGTTCTCCAATGATTCTTTTGAATATGATGAACATGCGATGTCACTTCACCAGCTTACGTTCCCATCCATTTTAGGATTAATGTAATCCTATTGTCTGGTTGTTAATTTGTATATGTTTTCCAGTTCATATGCATGGTCTTCTTCTCTGATAGGTTATGTGTATTGTTGACCTTCATCGGGATCTAAAGGTGCAATGACCCTAAGGCCATCTCCTTTAAACGTCATTTTTATTTTCTTTAAATCAACCACAATGGAATTATTAAAAGCCCAATCAATTCCTAACAACGTGGGGTAAGGAAAGCTATCATCAACTATCTCAATTACCTCGAAGTCTGCAAACGTCCTCACTTCGTCGATGTCCACAGGGACATGTTCCAATATTCCAAATGGGATTAAAACTTGCTAATTAGCCATCCTAAGCATGATAGGGGAATATATCAAATTAGGTTTTCCCATCAGTGCCCAGGTCTGCTTTGTCATGACATTGACTTCTGACCCTAAGTTGAGGACCACATAGTCTATATCATACTCTCTGATTTGAGCATTCAAGCATAATTCCTTATTTTTCCTTCTCATTTTAGAGACTTGGTGTATTGGTCTATTCAGTAAGGGATCTATCTTTCCTAGCTCATATTGTTTCATTAAATTTTGTAGCTCTTGTACATCGATTTCATCTTGAATTAACTTAATACAAGTATATAAGAATTCCATGAGTTTGTTTACCTCTTTTCCTTCTCCTGGAAGAGTATACTAATCGAATGCCAAAGGCATTCCATATTCTCTTACTTCTGGTCGTGTCTTCGATGAAGAATGATGATCTCCCCTGAATTCTTTTCTTACCTTCTCAAATATTTGTTTTTCTTTCTTTGCATCAAAATTTTGTTTCTTCTCAGCAGCTTTCCTGACTCTTGATTCTTTTGTAGTATTTCCTTGGATCACTCTATCCTCTCCTGTAACATCACCTCCTCTAGTGATAACAGTGACTCTAAGATCTGCTCCGTGAGTTTTTGCTTTGATTAGTTGTATTTGCAGGTTCTACTGAGGTCCCCGTCTCTCCTAAAGTTTAGCCAGCAATGTTGAACATTCCTCGATAATATGCTCGAAGGAGTTGCAATAGTTGCAAGTGGTACAAGGGTTTTGAAAGTCCCTTGCCAAGTGTCCTGACTGTGCACAATTATAACAGATTATCTATCCTCGACCTTGACCCATACCTCCTCCTCTTCCTCTTCCTCGAAATCTACCATGAGGGTTGAAGTTTCCTCTCCCAGGGGAGTTATACCTCGCAGTGCTTCCTTCCTATTGTACTTCACCTTGAATTTTGTATATATCCCTTGACCTTTCATGCATGAGGTCATAAACCCTACAATCCTGATCATCATGCCCCACAGACTTACAGAACGTGCAATACAAATTTTTGGGTGTCTAAACATATTTTTTCATGTAATAACACTCACCAAGGCAATGTCTATTTCTTCATACCTCGCACCAGGGTAGGGTGACTTGCTTCAAAGGGATCGAAGATCTAGAGGCCAAGTATTTATGGAATAGGGGACAATGTTCCTTGTCATGGCCTTCTGATTTTCATATGACACACTAGATGTCTTCTCTCTTATATTTTCCCTTGTCTTTATTCATATCTTCAACCTACAGAGACAAACTAGTTAGTTGACTCAAGATTTGACTCATACCTGAGATGGATTCTCCCATAGGGGCTGATTCTAGCTTCATGGAAATCTCCAGTGCCTCATCCTATGAAGAAATCTTATGTTGCATTAGTGGAACTATGATGTGTGGTAAGAGAGAAGCAATGAACCATTCGTTGTTCTGCTCATCTGGGATTTGAAAACTCAGATGGCCTGTCAAGGTCTTAAATATCTGATCGAACTCCCATACTGGTTCAACTATTCTCTTCTTGATTTCTTTTAGTTTTGTAATGCACTATGATTCTGACTTAGGTTTCTTGAATTCAACAATTAGCTAAGTCTTAATGGCATTCAGCATTTTGGGTGTTTCTCCTTGGACAAATTTCATGTACCAGCTCAGTGCGCGATCTCTCAGGGTAGTACTGAACTGAGCTCGTTTGACAGCTTCATCAGTGATATTCTTAATACTCCACACAACTTCACAGAGAAACCAGTGTTGTTTAGGGTCTTCAGATCCATCTCCTCTAAAGGTGGGTAACCTCATCTCATCTTCCATAGATCTTCCTAGGTTTCCTGACTGAGTATGTGGTGGGATACTAGTGACAGTGCTCTGAACACTAGAGTGATTCTGATTACTCTGATTGCTTAATGATGTTGAATCAATAGGAGGAGTAATAGTACTTACTTCAATAGTCTGCACAGTTCCTGAAGTTTCTGGCTCTTCCCGGCGAGGTTCTTCAGCTTTCCCTTCCTCTGGCCTAGCGGAATTTGAATGCTCTTCATCTATCATATCTGCCTCTTCTCCACTATAGAAACCCTTGTCCCCATAGTTCTCCTTAAATAGGTTCACAAGAGGAACTGCTCTGAATGCTCTCCCACTGCGCTTATGTCCAGCCTCTGTATCGTTGTCGTTGTCACTGTCTGAATTATTGAACATTAGCCTTTTCCAATCCGAACAACTACTGTATCTTCAAGATGTTCTTCTCATGCAATAGCATCTTGATCCTCAACTTTATAAAGTGTAAAAATTTTCCTCTGGGTCCTTCGAAGAAATATCTCTAGGCCTGGCTATATGACTCTACTCTGTCAACATCAAACTCGGTGATGTACCCTCCAATGGTGCTATCAAACTAGTGATCTACTACTCATGGCACGGCATTGTCAACTCTCTTGACCTTCTTGATCAGCGTCGATGTCCAAACCACATGAGGTCTATATCTAATCTTGAACCGGGTATCTGCTAACCTAGCTAACCACTCATATAGCTCCTGATGGATCCCTCCAAAGAAAATCTTGTGTATATCAGTGAAGATATATCTTCCTAACCAATCCTTTGTATTGAGATTAGGGTTCTTGTTCTGGGCTTCAGCGAAATCCTTTTCTTGATCTTCTATCCACTTCTAAATCTCTGTCGTTGATGGAAACCACCTTGAAATTCCCTCAAGAATATTCATGTCCTGACAACGAAACCATTTGTTGGCACAGGGGCATACTGAGGGTTTAGCTCCAAGAGTGCATCAACAATTCCTTACTACTGGCCCTTTTGAAAACACCTGTGAGGTAGATGTAGTCTCACCCAAAGTAGCTATGGGGGGGTTGCAGGACAGAGATGTCTACAACCAAATGGAGTATCAAGTGGATCTAATACAAGAACAACACAACATTTCTATATCAAGTACCCTCTTATATCTTCTCTACACAACTATCTATCATATATAACACAACAATGCAAATAGCAATATATCAAATGACAAAGAACAGAGAATCAATCACACACAACACAAGATATACGTAGTTCACCCTCTCTCTAGGTCTACATCCACAAAACTATGATTTATAATATATTAAGATGAAGCATATAGTTCTTGTCTGCGCTATCAACTAGTAGATCTTCTTTCTTCTCCTCTATGTCTCTCCCCTTCCTGCGCACCTAGCTGCAGGACTGATCTCCACACCTAGATGAAGATCTTACAATACCAGAAGGCTCTGACACTTAGCACTTCTCTCTCACACAACAATAATCGCTCACACCAATAACAAAACTAGAACTAACCCTCTTCCCTCATCTAGGTTCTTATTTATACATTACAATAGCTCACCGATAGCCTTAGGCTGAAACCTAAGTGTCAAAACCCTAGACTCCAAGACCCTAGGTGTCTAAAACCCTAGGTCAACTTGACTCGCGTTTTCAGAGCTTCGCCAACCTGTCTTTCCTTCCTTCTCGCGTGGTGCTCCAAAGCATCCAATGGTGCCTTTTTTCACTTGTTGATTTTTCCACGATCCATCTTCCTTGTTGATCTGTCATCCTCGATCTCTTCGTCCAATGTCTTGCTTTCTCTTACTTCGCTCCATCTTTTCTACTCTTTTTCTCACTTCGACCCAGTAACAGTCACTGTGTCTTCTGTGCAGTTCGCATTTTTCCTTTTTTTCTTTATTCTTCTCTTACCTCCATACCCAAGGGCCAACAGGGGAAAATATAAATTTGTTTGTATTTATCTAGATGAACTAGCAAACTTTTCTAACTCTGATACAAAACACTTGGTACATCTCAGACAAAAATTCGACAACTGTAGAAAAATTGGTTTGTCTTTAAACCCTAAGAAATCTCATCTTTCCATGCAAGAAGGTAATCTCTTAGGGTATATTGTATCGAAATATGGAATCAAAGTAGATCCAAAAAGAGTCTAAGCTATTGATCAAATCAATATTCCTAGAAATAAAAAAGAGATTCAATCATTTTTAGGAAGCATTAATTTCTTAAGGAGATTTATACCCAATTTTGTTGAAATTACCAAATCGATCACAGATATGTTGAAGAAGGATAATGAGGTGAAATGGACCACGGAAGCTAAGGAATCCTTCCAACGAGTCAAGAAATCTATAGAAGAAGCATCGGTATTGGTAAGTCCTAATTATACGAAGGAGTTTTTAATCTTCTGCTTTGCATCTGAATATACTATTGCAACAATTCTCCTTCGAAAAAATGAAGAAGTATTTGAACAACCTATTGCCTTTTTCAGTAAAAGCCTCAAGGGTGCAAAGTTAAAATATGAAATTCTAGAGAAGCATGCGTATGTTATGGTTAAGGCCCTCAAAGCTTTCCAGACATATGTTTTGCATTAAAAAATAATCACCTATGTACGAAATAACACAATCAAAGATATCTTGATTCAACCAGACAGTGATGGAATAAGCGGAAAATGGTTGGCCAAAATTTAAGAATAAAATTTAGAAGTCAAACCAACCAAATTGGTAAAAGGACAAGGTCTAGCAAAATTACTGGTTGAATCAAATTTCATAGCTCTGGGAATAAATCATTTCAAGTCTCAAATTTCTCTCCCATACATAGAACAAATTGATGATCAAGTGCCAATAATTCAAATTAATGATAAATTCTCCCTCGTCTTGGTACAACAATATCATTTCATATCTTATTACTCTTTAATTTCCTACTGACATGACTCCTTCCAAGGAAATAACCTTAAAATTACATGCAATTAAATATTGCATTATCAATGCTAAGTTATACTGGAAGGATCCTTTGGGTTTCTTGTTATGTTGTCTTACAGAATCTGAAACAAAAGGTGCCATTGATGAGTTTCATAAAGGAGTATGTGGAGGACATCACACATGGAGAGAAACAACTTATAAAATTTTAAAGGAAGGCTATTATTGGCTGAAATTATTCACTAATGTAAATGCAAGGGTCGGAGCTTGCAATTCATGCCAATTGTTTGCTGGAAAGAAAAATATTCCTACCCTACCTTTAGTTCCTGTCAAAGCTAAAGCTCATTTCCAACAATGGGCCTAGATTTTATCGGAAAGATTCATCCACAATCAAGTTCCCAACATAGATGGATTTAACTGCTACTGATTATTTTACCAAATGGGTTGAATTTATTCCAACTTAGAATGCTACATATTCAATAATGATAAATTTTCTGGAAGAGAACATCCTTGCAAGATTTGGTTGTCCAAGGAAAATAGTCACAAATAATGCACAAGATTTCAAATCTATTTCTATGATAAAAATAAATAAAAAAATATAATATCATTTTGGGCCATTCTATAGCTTATTATCCTCAGGGAAATGGGATGGAAGAATCGTCTAATAAAAATTTAATGACGATAATTAAGAAAGTTTTGACAGAAAATAAGAAATCTTGGCATATACATTTAAAATATGTTTTATGGGCAAACTGGATTGGCACCAAGAAATCTATAGGTATGTCTCCTTTCCAATTATTTTATGGTACATATGTTATTCTTCCTATTAACATTGCTCTTCCTATGATGAAACTCTGGCAGGATGTGAATGAAGAACCAAATGATCTAATAAGAAGAATAAATCAAATAATTGAAGTCCAACAAAATAGAAGAGAAGTGGAGCATAAGCTCCAGAAATGCCAAGACAATATGAAACCCATCTTTGATAAGAAAGCTAAAGATAGGGAGTTTCTCCCTAGAGATTTAGTCTTGAAGTGGGAATCCAGAAAAGAAGATGCTAGGAAACACAACAAATTTGACCATCTCTGGTTTGGACCTTTCAAAATTGCAGCAGCTGAAGGGAGAAACTCATTCTCTCTTGAAAATTTAAATGGATAAATTCTTGAGGCCCCTATCAATGGGTGGTTTTTAAAACATTTCATGTAGTAGTTTACTTTTTAGTTTCCATTGTGTATACCGAATTGGATTGGATTGACATTGGCAAAAAAAACAATCATTTTTTTAGAGAATTATTTGAGTATTTTTCAATGATCAATTTGTGTAAATATTCTCAAGAAAATAATGTTTTCAACTTTATTTTAAGAAAAACAAAAAGAAAATATATTTTTTTCTACAGAAGATAAATTACCTTTCACTTTGAAAAATAAAATTCATTCACTAATGAATAAAAAAATACTTCTTCTAACAAAAATAGTTGAAAATTTCATAAATAAGACCATCAAAATATAATAACAGTATTTGAAAACTAAAGTTTCAAATTTATATGTTCAAATTCTGATTTGATTTCACAGCTTCAAAAAACAAAAACAAGGGGTATATGGAAGATTACTAATGACTATTGAAATGAAATGCATTTTCATTATGTATTGCTTCTTTTACTTCCACAAAATCCTCTAACTTTTGCAACTCTATTTTTCCTTGTAGAGCCAATGATCGTGGTTCTTCAACAACATTTTGACGATCTCTTGGAGGTAAATCTTCTTCAAAATAGGAGATGATGTTGCAGAAACTCGAGACTTATCTAATTCCGCAGAAACATTCATTTGAGGTCGTCATCTACGAAAAATTCTCAAATGACAGAGATAAGAATTTAAACGACTTGTGTTTTGACCTACTTCCCTCGTTGCAGACACCATTTCTTCTCGATGTCGCAGTTCTTGAGATTGAATTCACTGATGAAGTTGAAAATTCAAAGTTTGAATCTCTTCAATATTTTCTAACTGCTCTCGAACCTTTTCCTGGAGAGTAAAGATCGCACAATTGACACACTCACAATCATCATGCTCAACACTCATCTTTTCCCTTCTTTGGACTCTCTGGAATTAGGTGACAAACGAATACAATCCCTTGTCCAAAACTTCAAAATAAAACAGGTAGAAGTTCCTCTTCTCCCTTATTGTTTAAGTAAAAATAAAAATCTGATTGAAATAGATGAGGGATGTTTTCCCACGAATTAAAGATAGTGTCATCATATGATGTAAAGATTGGAGAAGTGGGGAAAATACAGTCTGAAGCTTCAGGTTGATTGGGTATAAGTTCATCTCTAGTACGAAAATAAATTATTAAATATAAAAAAAATCAAAACGGTTAGAAAGTGACTGCGGGACAGAGCAAATCAGAAGTCTCATCTGACACAGAAACTCGTGTGAAATTACGATTGTTCAGATTAAGAGGTTAGAATGTTTGATATAATTATTTCTCCCTCTCTCCCTAGTTCTTTCAATAAACAATATTATTTTTCTTTCTCATCATATTGATCCTTGTAGAAATGATAAAACTTAGCCTAATACTAAAAACTTAGAAGCATATTTTCAAAATAGGTTGGGCAATTTTTTTATGCTTCTTTAATTTTAATTGAAAAAGTATGTCTAGTCTAATCCTAGTAAATTTAGCTCTAATACCATATTTCAGCTCACGAATTTGCTCAAGGTTTATCCCTGAAATGAATAACTTTTTCCCAAAATTAACTGATAAGTAAAGGTATACTTAGAATTGGAAGAAAAACCAATCTCAGGGTATTCTTAAAATTGTAGACATACCTTATTTTTCATCAAGATCTTAAACATATTTCAGCCCTTGTGTTTTACATACAAATTGATTGCCCCCACTTCAAAGTAATAAAATCAATGACAGATGGTGAAAGGAAATTCAAAAATTGATTGACCCCATCTTGTCCCAATAGAGATGATGAAAGGAAATTCATATATTGATTGCCCTCATCTCGGTTAAATGAAATTATGTTTCTGAAGTAGTGAAAGGAAATTCAATTAAGGGAGATATAGATAACTTCACCGGGGTACTGAACAGGCTCGTTGCAGTGAAGCAATATCTATGATATATGTAAGGTTGTCTTACACATCTATATAATATACTCTCTTATCTAGTTCATTTTCAATAATATTTATATCCTGAACCAACTAGGATTCCTTAAATAAATAAAAATTATATCTGTATAACCTTGAAAAGCGAACAAAGTCGGTCAAAATACGATATTTTTGTTAAAATTACTTTGATTATTCTAAAAAATTCTCGAATCAATTTTAAGGAAGGAAAACACTTATTAGTCTGGCTTGAAATCAATCACAAAATGTGCTTTAAGATTTTTAAATATGGTTATGTTCATTTTTCTATATATAATTAAATTTAAAATAAAACAAGAAAAAAAAATTTGATAAAAGAAGCAATAATGACTCCATTTACCGAATAAAGGCATCTTGTCCACTGTTCTTTTGTGCCTCAAAGGGAGCCACAATGCCCAGATGGAGCCTATGTTATAACACTTTAGAAAATTTCAAATAAAAATTAGACTTTGATTTCTTTGTGTTTTGATCTTTTAAAAATAAATTACGAAAAAAATAGGAATCGTTCTTTTTAAAATAAAAGATATGATCGTTATATCTTGACATGGGGCATCCATTTCTCATCTTTTAAAAAAAAATAGTCATCTGGATAGATGGCTCTTGTGATTTCAGAGTTTTAAAGTTGCACGAGTTTTAAACAAAAGAAAACTACAAAGTGTTGGATATATTATCATTGATGTCAACAATCGATGTGATGATCTGTTGTTAATGATGAATTGCCACAGATGAGATTGTCATTTATGTCAGCAAGTATATTAGTTTGCAGAAGATGTCAAAAAGTATGCAGAGATCGAAAGCGCAATCTCGGGAGGAGGAGCGAACAGTATGAAGATCGAAGCACAGAAGGAAAAGCATATTGCTCAGTATATCAGAAGAAGCGAACAGTATGAAGATCAAAATCTCAGAAGGGAAAATGCAGTACGTTAGAAGATACATAATATGTTAGCAAATGCAGTTAAAGGCTGAAGAAATTCGTGATTATTGTTGACCACGATAGGATCAATAATATTCCTATGATAAAATCTCAGGAGGGTTAACAAACGCAGAGATCAAAGCTCGGAAAGAAAAACGCAAGCTCAAGGTGAGAAGCTTCAACAGGCGTCCGATCAAGAGTGAGAAGCCTCAACAGTTGTCCGATCAAGAGGTTGACCGTGTTGATAATCTAATATAATGGAGATCGGTCATATGAGTGACCATGGGCTTGAGGACCATTGGAAGATCGTGACCGTCGGATATGCAAGCTATCAATGGCAGGAATGAATTGCGGGGAGTGAAAGTAGAATTAAACCACTCGCTATTTACAATCCAACTAATGACTAGATCATCAAATCACACAGCTTCAAATATCTACGACTGTGGTTGATCCAGCTAACAACCAGTTTAAGTCAGATTAAATGGTGATTGTTGGATGTGCAATCGCAAAATATATGGCAGGGATAGATTGCGGAGATTGAAGGGAAAATTAAATCACTCACAAGTTGTAGTTCTGCAATCATCGTCAACCGTTGATCTGCTTCGAGAATATCCACAGCCGTTGGATCATCTCAAAGTGGAAATATAGGATAAGCGGGGCTAAAAGGTTGAGATTTTGATGAGCCGAATACCCGTCAGTCGTCGGATCATGTTAAAGTGGAAGGACAAGATAAGCTACAAGAGTTTCATTACTGACAAATCGAGTCATTGATCCAAGATCCAGATCGAATGAACGTCCTTCACTTCGGGTATAAAGATGTGAGGAAGTTACGCTCCGTCAGTTTGATATTTGAAATTTGCAAAGCCTGGAGATCCAAAATAAGTTCTCATCCATCAGATCAACCGGAGTAGATATCGGTCATTGGATCATCCAAGGAAGATCTCATTTGTGAGAAATCTCGTCATTCGTTGGATCATTCCAAATGGAAGGACGAGATAAGATAGAAGAGTAGCACCGTAAACAGATTGATTTGTCAATCTAAGTCCATGATCAACGAACACAATTTAGTTGGGATATAAAGCTGCAAGGAGGTTACACTCTGGAAAGTTTGAGATTTGAAATACCTGAAGCCCGGAAATCTGAAATAAATAAGGATCATTGGATTTGGAGGACAAACGAGGATCATTGGATCAGGGATATTGGTTAGCAGACCATGTAAGCAAAAGGGCATAGTGGCAGACCATGTCAGGAGATCCATGTCAGTGAACCTCATCAGCAAGGACGTGTGGGTCATCCACATCAGCGAACCTCGTTAGCAAGGATGCGTGGAAGAACACATCAGCAAGTACACATGGCATAATCATAATATGACAAGTGTCAAGAGTAAATTGGCTTGTGCCATGTCAACAAGTGACGTAAGCGAGTTATGTCACTCCGAAAGAATTTCTTTGGGAGTTTTACCTCGAACGAATGTCAAAATTCCTAAAGGACGAAGGTCTGAAGTCACTCTCAGACATCGATCTGAGATACAGTTCGGAATTCATGACAACCGTTAGGTCCAGGAGAAGAACATGTGTCACATAGGGAGATCTACATCGACAGATCCACGTCAGCAAGACTACGTCACCAAGGACACATGGCACAGTCAGAGAACGACAAGTGTCAAGCTGAATCGACATTTCAGGTGCATGAAAATCATGAACTAGAGTGACACATGACAACTACTCATCTCATGACACGTCAGCAAGGGACATAAGAAACTTACGTCACTCCAGGAGTTTTGCTTCGGGAGATATACGACCAATACTTGCCCAAAGTCCCAAAGTCCCGAATGTCGTATTCCCAAAGAGAACATGAGACATCCAATCTGAAAGATCGCTTCAAGAGCATTCATGTTAGTAAATCTACTATAGTGGAAGGATAGTGTAAGAAGAAACGTTAATCGACAGCAAGCAGTGTCCACTATTGATGACTTACACAACAGGTGATCACTCCGGAGGAAAATGGAGTAGTGTTTATTCGAAACCTCTGAAGTCCCAAAGCGGACATAAGTCATATGATCTGAAAGATCACTTTGGGAGTGTTCTCAATCGTTGATCATACTATAGTGAGAGTTGAGGCTTAATAATTCCGAGGCCCGGAGATGCGAAAGGATCTCAACCGTTGATCGATAAAGGGACATGCATCAGTGGATTGTCAGCTCCGAAATATTGACGTTTGGAGGAGAGAAGGGGATTGAGATTTGATATCTTCTGAGTCTAGAGATCCGAAGGATATCTCAATAGTCAATCTCATGTCGAGTGTACTATCGACCGTTGATCAAATTACAGTGGAAGGATAACATAAGCATAAACGACGAAGTCACAGAGTAATTGGTGGCCATCCATCTCATTGCTTGATTAATTCATGGTCGTTGGATTAAGCAATGAAGGATAGATGTAAAAATCATATATAACCATTGATCTGGTTCCGATATGGAATGTGAACCATATGATTCATGAGATTTGAAATGTTGGAAGTCATGAAGACCCGAATGGAGAAAACTCGAAGTCTTGACAATCGTCCATTTCAGGAGATTGAATTGTGACCGTTGAATCGATAAACACTCAAGCGCTCATCTCGCCTAATGTGAATTCATCGTCGTTGGTCATATGGTCAAGAGACTTTAAAGGGCATAATGTATGGGTCGCTTAAATTGTTAAGCATGTGGTTCTACACCATTGATCATATGGACTGGTTTGAAAGAAGCGTCGATCTCTGTTATCACAGAGACGAAGGAAATCGATCCATGACTATGATCGATTTGTGAAAGGAAAGGGGATATCGGGTGTAACGTTGAAGACCTGGATTGATGAACGGGTGGTCCCAAAAGATATTGTAAATGGACAAGTTAGTTATAACTTGTTGCACAAGTCGGCTCAATAAATTAAATAAGTTTTGAAGCATAAACAAGTATAAATACACCATGATTGGTTTACTTGAAATGGTGCTTGATGATGAAGTGTGGCTTGTGAAGTGAAGAGGCGAATCTGGACTTGAGGTCCATGCGAATATAAGAGAGAGAAGTAGAATCAAAGACCTTGAGAGGAATTGAAGAGGAAAGATAATGTGGAGAAGGGAAAATGTCAAAGAGAAGATGAAATGTGGTGATGAGTCTTTTCTGGTATACCTCTGATCACAAGATAAGAATTGATTCTATAATGGATCACTACTACTGAAGTTGAATAAACTCTAGTTGGATAGACTAGGCCCTATCAGCAAGTTGGGTCTTGCCTGAGAGTTGGTGTTCTCTGAGTAGTTGGTGCTCCTTACTTCAGTTGGTGCTGGAAAAAATCAGTTGATGCTGGGAAAATCCTCTTTCACATATATTCATATCAATTATACAAAATCTTATACAAACATCTGGTGTTTATGTGTCCATTGTAATTATGATTTGATTGTTCTTAATCTATTAAAATATGTTTTAACTGCTAACCTATGAGAAGAAAAAGTTAGAATAGTCCACACACTAATTCACCCCCCCCCTCTTAGTGTGGGCAGTGTGTTCAAAAAATGGTATTAGAGGGGGTTCCTTCAAAACATAGTTTAAACACTGGAAGGTAGATTTTGAAGAAATGGGTGGACAGATGGCTCTCTCCGCAATTGAAGCTCCCTTATTTGATGGAACAAATTATTCCTCATGGAGAGAAAATATGAAACAGTATTTGAAGTCAAAAGGATCTAAATTTTGGAATACAGTAGTAAGCAAGCTCTGGGAATTAAACACATCAAAGAATCTATCCAAAATTATGGTCCAAAGAAGAGAAAGGAAGAACAATGAAGTGGCATTGAAGATTCTTCTCAATGGATTGTCAAATACAATCAAGGAAAGCATAGGACTATACGCATCCACCAAGGACTTATGGATGAAGTTAGAAAAGATATATCAAATCAAAGGTGAAGACACAAAAGACATTCCTATCAAGGAAGAAGATGAAGACTCAACCATCAATAAAGGTAAGGACTCTCCACAATATTTCGATTCCAATAGCAGTGATATTGAATGTTCCTCTTGTTGGAACAGGGGCAGACCCAGGGTTCAATGATACAACAATGCACCAACAAAACCCTAATTACCGACCCTTTCAGCGACACCTACGAAGCATATGAGGTCTCACTCGAGGTAGAGGTAAGGGTGGTTGCGCGACTCAGGTGTCTGCAACCTTATCTGGGACATAGATCTATGATTATATCACTTACAGAGAACTTAGCATTGATCATTCATCAATATTCAACCCTTATTATACTTCGCATATAGAACAAAGTATTGCAGCATTCACTTAGATCTAAGGTATTTCAGTACTTAGCAACAGTAAAACAGATCAGATCAAGTAGATTAGCATTAAGCATCTTCATACATATCAGATCTACTATTCATACACATCTAATGAAGCACAAAGCATAAGTAGATCTATCTAAATATATCAAAGCACTTAGCAAAAGCAGAGATAAACACATCAAGTCAAAGCACAGAGCATAACACATAGATTTACGTGGATCACCCCCACCCTGGGGCTACATCCACTAACTCTTCTTCTTATATTAGCGTCTCCAATCGATTACAAGCACGGAGCCATCAAAACCTATTGCGCATAGGACAAAATATCTGTGCATCTCGCTAGATCCTTTCTCCTTTCCCTTCAGCACAAAGCCTTCTATACCTTCACTCAGGGACTTGCACTAAGCTCTGAAAGCCTATAGAATGCACAACACCTCGATCACACAAATCCCACTTGGCACATAGCCTATATCACATAGATACAATAGATACTCTACTAGATGCCTAGACATCTATTTATACTTTTACAAAAGTGGGCCTAAGCGTGGGTGAACCCACGGGCCGACATCCCTTTCCCATTAAATATTCCCAAAACCCAAAATGGGCCCAAAAGTGGGTCGAGATCCTGTGATCTCTGCTTTGTCTAGCGCTCCATCTTTGATAGGCTGTCGAAGTCCCAAAAATGGTCAAACATGACCAAGTAACTCCAAAACTTGGTCAAGGGCCAACAGGCCCCCAACACTCACCTATGACTCGTCCCAAGTCACTCAAGTCTGAGCAATTCTGCCTCGAATGCCTCAAGCTTGGCTCAAGCTGCTTCAACCTACTGCAATGCTACTACCTCTTGCTCAGTGAACTCCTATATGAGTGCATCATTGACTGGCCCTTCTAGGTGTTGTTCTGCTATGATGACGACATGTTCAAGATCTGCTCCTTGGTTTTCAACTTCGGTGAACAGTTGGCATGCCTTCTCTTGCACTGGTTGAAGTCGTTGATAGACTTCCATCACTTTGGTCTTGATTGTGTGGATCTTTTTCTGGTACGTGCACTGCTCTGGAAACCTCTTCATTCTTTCAACTGGTGTTAAGGCCTTCAATTGTGCCTGTAGCATATCTGCGTGTTGCTTTGCTTCCTGGAGCTGCGACTCCAATGCCTGTAACTTTGGATTTTCTGTAAGGTTTTCATATGTCTGAGTGTTCTTGGAGCTCAGATACTTGTACTCCAAGCCAAGGGATTTCATTCTGGAAACTGCGCTATGAGCAGTTGCCTCTCTTAGGTCTCTGATTTCTTGAGGAGTCTCGGGTACAGTACGAAGTTCCAGATCTACAATGCACTACTGAAGATGTTGGATTTTTTCTTCGAGTTGCACCACCTATTGTGGGACTCATTCCTCAATTGTCACTTCTATGATTGTCACGAAGCGAAGTGCATTGTGAACCCTTTCCCGTACTTCGAGTTTCTCTGCGAGCAACTGTTCCTTGTTTTTTTGTAGCACTTCTTTCTCTTCATCCCATTTTTCTTGTAGAGTGAGACTTTCCTTTTCTGCAGTTCTTTTGTGGTCCTCAAGGTCTTTCTAAACTTGTGCTAAAGCCTGGGTGGCTTGTGCTATATCTTCTTGATCTCATCGCAGTCGAGCTTCGACTGTATCAGCAATCCGATGTAGTTAGGTTGGCTCATCACCTAAGTATGTTGTTCTTGATGGTAGGGGCGCAGTGGAAACTACGTGGCTAGACTATATTTCTTGTTGTGCTCCTTGAAGCTTGTCCCTGATGCGACTGAACATGTCCTCCTTCTTGGTTTCCTGATTTTCTGCTATCTTGAGCGAAGTGTCCTTCAGTGTAGCGATTATGAAGTCGAAGTCGTTCGGAGTGAGAACAGTCTCAAACTTGGTTCTGGTTGCCTTAGCTTTCTTCCTGGACAAAGGATTTTGTGGGGTAACCTTCCTTTTCTTGGAGGGATCCTCCTCGTCTCTAGGTAGTGTAACTTCGCATTTATTTTGATCAACCTCTGTGTTACCTGGCTCTCCACCATCACCTCCCTGTGCAGGTGAGATCGAAGTGGTCTTCGTAGAAGTATTGTTGACATCTTGAACTTCTTCATCTTTCTTGGTCTTGCTTGATCTAGGGGTATCATGCACAAGGTCTGGACTTTCTATCTCAGAAATCTCCATGGGGTCTGTTGAGATGAGGAAGTCTGCCGACCACTCCTTCGTAATCTCCTCCAAGTCATCTTCTATAAACTTGTAATAGGACTGTAACTACTGCGTGTGCTCGTCAACGCATACTGTGATGTATATAAAGTGCCTATCTACGTTGAACTTCATCAGGGGCCGAAACCTGTAGAGGGTGTTCAGAGTTATGTGCGGTGTAGATTGGATTGCGATCTTCAAATGATTGTAGTAGGCATGGAAGATGACATTGGATTGCCACTGCTTGTTCATATCACTCGAGTACCACAAGGTACTGAAATTCACAGCTAAAGGCTCAAAGGGCTCGATGTCCGGGAAGGTCTCACCTTCCAGCATCTCCCATGTGATGAAAGTTATCAATATGAGAAGCCAGCTAAAGTGGAACTCATATCCTTGGTCCTGCGCTCCTCTGTAATCAAGATTTAGTTGGTTCACGAGGTATTGCGCCCAATTCATCTGTAGTCCTTCTGCGTACTTCCCAGCGAGGTCAACAATGAAGCCAATTACTTGGGTGGGTCGGTTCTTGTGAACTAGCTTGCCTGCGATCAGCTGACATGTGAGGCACACTGCACCGCTCTGGATAGAATCTACCTTATAACCTCGTGTACCCTTCTCTACATCTCCATAAGTTTCTTTGATTCATTGGGATAATGCTCAGTCTGAGGTCTTTCCAGGGTAAAACTCCTGTGGGTCAGGGCCCTGCATGCTCAGCCCTGTGATCCGATTGATCAAGGTCGGATCCACAGTGATGTGATGGTTCAACCATAAGTAACCTCCTTGATAGCAAGACAACAGTAATTTCACACATGCGTTTACTTCCTGGTGTCGATCGAAGTGCGAGATCTTCATCACATTAAGCAATGTGGACTGCGTGAGGTTCTGGGTCCATGGCTGCGGGATAATCTTCGAATTCTTGCCTTTGGTCTTGGTTAAGTATTTATGCGGAGCCAATATGCAGTAAGCTTTCCGGTCTCCAAGGTTGAAGTCACTAAATTTTAGTGTTGTGAGCTTATCTTGGTCAGCGTGAACTACGCGCACCCCTTTTGGAAGGTATGTAGTGATCACAGCATATTCAAACTCTCGGGGTACACTGTCACGGTTGATGGCATCACTCAGAGGGGGTAGATAGGCAGGTGGAATGCTTGGAATCAGCTTGGCATTGGCGAGGTGACCTCTGTGCTTAGTACATTTCTCATCGGCTAGTCGGGATGGACCGACGCGAGCAGTGGATGGAGAGGCTACCATCCCTCTCGTGGATGATGCCTGTAATCCTGTGGATAACCCTCGCTCCGACATGACTCTCTTAGTTCTTATCTCAAGGATAACTTTTGTTACGGATTCTTTAGTAGCGGTAAGCTTGTCGGACATACGTGCTCAAGATAAAATAATCGGGTTCACGATGGTCTTAGACACTGCACTAGAGTGAACAACAAGAGCATAATGAGCATTGTATGCAACTGCTAGTCTGCGGGCTTCAAATTCTCAATTGGCAAAAGTGTTCTTCGTTCATGGCACAACGAGATAAATAGGCAATCTTGGCAACGGTTTACTTGCAATGGTTATGAGCCTCATTAACTCTTCTTTTGTCCGTTATGGCGTGGTCCAATGGTATGGTGGTGAACCATAAATGCTTTTCTAGCCGTTCGGAGCAGTAGTCGAATGGATATATTGGCTTCCAATGACTATATTTCTTTGCTATAGCGAAGTGGCATATTTCGTTGTTTTGATATCCTGACAAAGTTCCAGTTCTTTAAAGTTTCTTTCTGTGGGGTACCCTCTGGAACCTGTTGTAACTTCTCAATATTGGCCTTCTTCTTACGTAGCTTCCTAGCCCTTTTTCCCATGAGCTTCGTCTCGATGGTTCTTTTCCCATTTTGATTCTTATTTTCCTTAGGCATAGTCACTTCGCGTTGCTGGGATCCTTTCATAGGATTCATGTGTATCACTTCTTCTAGGGTAGAAATGTCAATCTTCGGTATGTCTTTCGATGTTCCTATAGCTTCAATATCTAGGCTTCTAGTGCCAGGTATCTTCGATCTATTTTCCTATTCTTCAATCAACTATGCAATCTATCGGGTCATGAAATCTTTTAACTCTTGACTCTTATGTTCTAAGACTTCTTCTCCTTCCTTCTTTCTAGCTTGATCTCTATCAATCCAATATTTTCCTAGTAACATGGTAAACAGGGCATTGTCTTCAATAAATTTAATAATCTCAAAGTCTTCCTTTGTCGACATTCCCTTGACTGTCATAGGTATCTAAGCGAGCTTTCCACATAACATCATCAGTTTTCCTTTGAATAGTCATATTCCTCCTAATGAAGGGATCATAGCAGGCTTCCCTATAGCTTCCCAAGTTCTTTTTGGCATAATGTTCACTTGTGTCTCTTCATCAAGGATAGAGTCAATGTCGAAGTCTTCTATTCTTTCTTCAATGCACTATTTTTCTTTGAAAATCTCTGATAGCTTAACATATCGTTGGTCATTCAGTGTCTCTTTCATTTGTATCAATACCTTCTCTGATTCTTGTTGGGTTTCTGCCTGATCTGGATCTATCTTAGGTTTTTCCTGATTCAGATTCATTTCTTTCAACCTAGAGATCATTCTAGGGCAATCCAATACCTCATGGTCGATAGATTTGCAACAAAGAAAACTAGATCCTTTACCAATTCATTCCTTAGCAAGATGTCCAGGTCTTATGCAACTGTAACAGAGGGTCACTCCTCTCTTTCTTTTAAACGATCCCCAACTTCTTCTATATTGCGCACTAGGATCATGGTAGCTAATCTGCAAAAAATTATTTCTAGGATCCTGCATCCATTTGTTAGTCCAAACATTTTTTCTATGCATAGGTATAACATATCTATCACTATTCTTATAAGATGTACTCATATCAAACCTTCTTTCATCTATCAGTGCCCCAGTTTTCAAACTAGGATAAACTCTATTAAACATACCTAGATCCATACCTTAGAAACAAAAAATTTCACTTATCTTACTTCTACAGAGCACAAAGCCTCCATATCTAAAAAATTTAACTAGTCTTACCTTTATCAGAGCACAGAGCTTACAAATCTTACCTCTTTTTTGCAGATCTGACCTCTTTTCTTCAGAAATTTCCACTTTTACTTTTCTTAGAGCACAAAGCATTCAGATCTTTCTTCTTTTCTTCGGATCTGGCCTTCTTTCTTTAGCACAGAGTTTTTCAGATCAAGTGGAATACTGCGCACTAGGGCATAGATCCATGCATAGAGCTTCCAAAGTTTCAGGACGAATATTTGCACAAAGCTTCTTCTTCCTCAGTTCCCAGTAATCACAGTTTCAGGTCCCGGCAACGGAACCATTTGTTGGCACAAGGGCAGACCCAGGGTTCAATGCTACAACAACGAACCAACAAACCCTAACTACCGACCCTTTCGGCAACACCTGTGAAGCAGATGAGGTCTCACCCGAGGTAGAGGTAGGGGTGGTTGTGAGACTCAGGTGTCTGCAACCTTAACTGGGACATAGATCTATGATTGTATCGCTTACATAACACTTAGCATTGATCATTCATCAATATTCAACCCTTATTATACTTCGCAGATAGCATAGAAAATCGTAACATTCACTTAGATATAAGGTATTTCAGTACTTAGCAACAGTAAAACAGATCAGATCCAGTAGATCAGCACTAAGCATCTTCATACATATCATATCTACTATTCATACACATCTAATTAAGCACAAAGCATAAGTATATCTATCTAAATATATCAAAGCACTTAGCAAAAGTAGAGATAAACACATCAATTCAAAGCACAGAGCATAACACACAGATTTACATGGTTCACCCCCACCCTGGGGCTACGTCCACCAACTCTTCTTCTTCTATTCGTGTCTCCAATTGGTTACAAGCACGGAGCCATCAAAACCTACTGTGCATAGGACAAAATATCTGCGCAACTCGCTAGATCCTTCTTCGTTTCCCTTCAACACAAAACCTTCTATACCTTCACCTAGGAACTTGCACTAAGCTCTGAAAGCCTATAGAATGCACAACACCTCAATCACACAGATCCCACTTGGCACATAGCCTATATCACATAGATACAATAGATACTCTACTATATGCCTAGACGTCTATTTATACATTTACAAAAGTGGGCCTAAGTGTGGGTGAACCCATGGGCCGACATCCCTTTCCCATTACATATTCCCAAAACCCAAAATGGGCCCAAAAGTGTGTAGAGATCCCATGATCTTGTAATGTCCCTTTCCAAATAGGAGCTCCAGAAGAGGAGGCTTAATGGTCTAAACCACCCCGTTAGACTATAGCCAGAGCCAAAGAGGGGTAAACAGGGTTACTAGAGGTCACTCCAGTCACAGGTGTTATATTCAGAAAGTGACATTGAGCTAACAAGAGTTAACAACGCTTTACTAGAGGTCACCCCAGTCACAGATGTTATATTCGGAAAGT
>ML777502.1:714737-743802 GCA_009831015.1 Picea engelmannii
AGGTCTTTAGACTTCATGGGTTGCCGAAGAACATCGTCAGTGACAGGGACAGTCGGTTCATAGGGACATTTTGGAGAGAGTTGTTTCGGTTGGTGGGGACAGAGTTGACACCTAGCACCAGCTATCACCCTCAGACAAATGGGAAGACCGAGATTGTCAACAAGTGGGTTGAAGGGTATTTGAGGAACTATGTAGGAGGAAAACATAGAACGTGGGTAAAGTGGTTACATTTAGGGGAACATTGCTACAACACCACCTTCCACATGTCCATTGGTATGACACCCTTCCGAGCATTATACGGATATGATGCTCCCACTTTGGTCGACTTGGTCTTCGGGGAGAGTAGAGCTCCCAAGGCCAAGGATTGGATCATAGAGAGTCAGGAGATTCTCAAATTGTTGAAAGAGAACTTGCAGACAACGCAAAACTGACAGAAGATAAGCGTAGACAGGCACAGGATAGAGCGCAGCTTTGAGGTTGGAGATTTGGTTTTCTTGAGACTCCAACCCTATAGACAGTCATCTCTGAAGAAGAGTGGAGCCGAAAAGCTCAAGCCTAGATTTTATGGTCCCTACAGAATCATGCGCCGAGTAGGCGAGGTTGCTTACGAGCTAGAGCTTCCAAAGGAGAGCAAGATTCATAACGCGTTCCACGTGTCTTGCCTCAAAAAGGCAGTGGGACAATTCACTAACACATCAGAGGATCTCCCCCCGTTGGATGAGGATGGACAATTGGAGTTAGTTCTGGAGGAGGTTTTGGAATTCCGAGAGAGGAAACTAAGGAGCAGGGTCATCAGAGAGTGTTTGATCAGATGGAGAGGGCTTCCATTAGAGGACACTACTTGGGAGAGCGAGCAGGTGTTGCAGCAGCCTGGACTGGTATTGCTTGAGGACAAGCAATTTTAGGAAGGGAGGACTGTAATGTCCCTTTCCAAATAGGAGCTCCAGAAGAGGAGGCTTAATGGTCTAAACCACCCCGTTAGACTATAGCCAGAGCCAAAGAGGGGTAAACAGGGTTACTAGAGGTCACTCCAGTCACATGTGTTATATTTGGAAAGTGACATTGAGCTAACAAGAGTTAACAATGCTTTACTAGAGGTCACCCCAGTCACAGATGTTATATTCGGAAAGTGACATTGAGCTAACAAGAGTTAACAATGCTTTACTAAAGGTCACCCCAGTCATAGATGTTATATTCGAAAAGTGACATTGAGCTAACAAGAGTTAACAATGCTTTTAAGTCATTATGAGCTAAAAATAGAAGTCAACAGTGAATTAGGGTTTCAACAGTGATTTAGGGTTTCAGCATGATTTAGGGTTTTGGAAAACTATAAAAGGAGGGTCAGCAACCTAATTCATTATTATGCAGATTATGACTTGTCATTGAGGAGAAGAGGCGCATCTCAGGAGAGATAGTTCAGTGAATTCCAGGAGGAAGACACCAGTTGGCTGATTTCGGTGTTGAAAGACACACCCTAGTCACCGGGAGGATCATCCAGGTCTTCCATCATTCTTCAGTGCTCTCATATTTTGGGTATTATCTTTTAGTTGCTTATTTATATTCCGGCTAAGATCCTTTTGTCTTTTGATCTAGCCGAGTGTTGTTATTCAGTCGCAGTTGCTTATTTGTATTCCGGCTAAGATCCTTTTGTCTTTTGATCTAGCCGAGTGTTGTTATTCAGTCGCAGTTGCTTATTTATATTCCGGCTAAGATCCTTTGTATGTTGATATAGTCGAGTATTGTCAGTATTCAGTCGCATTCGGCCATTTTTGTAATCCACAGAGATATCATAATACAAACTTGCAGTCCTTTATCTCATTTATTATTTGTATGATCGTTTATATGTTGTAAACCTTTGATCCTACACACACATTAGCAGCATTTCCTAGACTAGCCAAGTCAGGAACATTACAGATCTCTACTTCGTCTGGCGCTCCATCTTCGACAGGCTATTGAAGTCCCAAAAGCAGTCAAACATGACCAAGTAACTCCAAAACTTGGTCAGGGGCCAACACCTCTGCAAGTAAAGAAGAAGACTCAGATTCAATAACATAATGTTTTGTTAGCATTTATCCCATGGAATAAAAAAAAGAAGAATTATCAAAGGCCAAAGAAAAGGTTGATTGGAGTCTCTGTGAATACCTCTATGACCATAATGAATCGGACTATAGCTATCTTCATGACTACACTAAAGAATTTCTTGAAAAAAGTCAAAAGCATGTCTTGGAAATAAATAAAATTCTCAAGGACAATGAAAAGATAATATATGAGCAGGACAATTGGTTAGAAGACAAAGAAGTGGAGATCGAGAAGCTGAAGAAAGAAATTAGTCAAGTAATAGAAAAGGAGAAGGAAGATGATGAGCTTAGCAATCAGAAGCATGTCCTAGAAATAAAACAAAAGCTTAAAGACAATGAAGAAATCATATTTGATCAAAAGATTCAGCTAGAAAACAAAGAGGAAGAGATCAAAAGATTGAAAACAAAATTTGATGATCTAACAAAATAAAAGGAAGAGGAAATTGAGAGATTGAAAAATGAAATCAGTCAAGCAAAGGAAGAGGAAATCGAGAGACTGAAAAATGAAATCAGTCAAGCAAAAGAAGAAAAGAAGGAAGATGATGAATCAAGGAAAAACCTTGCATATCTAAAATAACTAAGGGAAGGCTATGTCAATCTTAAAATCCAACCTGAAGAAGCCAAAAGGAGAGAGGAGGTAGTAAGGAACCAGTTGGACAAAAAGGAAGAATCATGTCATGAGTTGGAAGCAGAAGTTGTGAATCTTAGAAAGAAGGTTGAGAAGTCAGACACACAAATCAAGTTCTTGAACAGATCCATGACCCTAGAAGAGATCTTGGATATTCAAAGATCACCAAATGACAAATCCAGTCTTGGATACAACAAGGAAGAAATCAGTACTCCTAAGAAATCTGATGCAGGTCATTCATTTGTAAAAGGTGAAAACAAGTCTGACACGGTTCCTTTAGTTGTAAAAGATGAAGACAGGTCTAAAACAACTCCTTCATTTGTAAAAAGTGAAAGCAGGTATTACTTAGGTTCTTCACGTTCAAAGAATAAAAGCAATGCTACAAAATTTAGAAGATCAAATCAAGGAAGACATCCAGAAGCTATCCATATACCTCAAAGCAAGTTCAGAAGAGAGACACCTTCATGGATGAATCAAAGAAGGTATGAGAGTGTCTTTAACGGTTATTGTTTTTCTTGTAATGAATATGGTCATAAAGCCTTGGATTGTATGCATCATGGAAGAAAACAATTTGGTGGGTTCAACAACAGTATAATATGTTGGAACTGCAATCATGTTGGACATATTGTTGCACATTGTTACACTATGAGATGCTATAGTTGTGGTGGATATGGCCACAAAGACTATAACTATTGGAACTCGATAAAACAGTTAATGAGAAATACTTCATATAGTATGACAAAAGGAGTAAATGGAACATGGAAGAAAAATGAAGTTGCATTAATAGAATATTAGAGAAATAAGTTTAAGAAACTAGGATACTCACAGATGTGGGTAGCAAAGACTGAACAAGTGAACAGGAGTGAAGTTAATTGTTGCAAAAAGAATTGCAGTCATGTGACAAGCATAGTATAAAGTTGTCTCAGACAAATTTAGAGCGATGAACAGTAAAGAAGCATCTTGGATAAAGACGGATACATCTAGTTAGAGACCGATGAGAATCAATGGGTAGATCCAAGATTTGTTTGAATAAGACGAGCTACAATTGTGTTGTGTTCCAGTAGGACAACGACATCTACAGGAGCAACATATTGATGTACAAAATGAGGTACATGACATCCTGTAGAGATAACAAGAGGAGAAACCCTGTCAGTAAAAGATACCCTTTTAGAAACAAAGGGGGAGAACAATTAGTGAATACTCAAGGGAAGTTTTGATTAGAAAATTAAGAAAGTAGTTAGATTGATTTTTGAAAAGACTCGATCACTACAAATATTGGTACCAAGAAGACTACTCATTTGAAACACAAAAATACCATACAATTGAGATAAGAAGTTAGAAAATTAATAGGGAAAAAACCTTGTTAGAAAGAGCTACCTTTTCAGAAACAAAAGGGGAGAGTAGTCAGAAGCAAAGAGAAGAGCATATTGACAGGGGGAGTCATTTAGTTATGATAGACATAACATAATTGCAAGATGTGTCACCCAAGTTCATATTCTAGTCAGCAATATATAGAGCTTTACCACAGGAGGAAAAACCCTTTTCCATTGATGTCAAAGGGGGAAAGAAACTTCATAAAAGGAAAACTTCATAAGAGGAAAGCATCATCATGTGGGGAGTTTTGTATATGAAGTTAGTGGGTTGCCCTCAATGACAAAGGGGGAGCTTGTTGGATATATTGTCATTGATGTCAATAGTCGATGTGATGATCTGTTGTTAATGATGAATTTCCACAAATGAGATTGTCATTGATGTCAACAAGTATATCAGTTTGCAAAAGATGTCAAAAAGTATGAAGAGATCAAAAATGCAAGATCAGGAGGAGGAGCGAATAGTATGAAGATCGAAGCTCAGAAGGAAAAGCGCATTGCTCAGTATATCAGAAGAAGCAAACAATATGAATATCAAAAGCTCAGAAGGGAAAACACAGTACATTAGCAAATGCAGAATACGTTAGCAAATGTAGAGAAAGGCTGAAGCAATTCGTGATTATTGTTGATCACGATAGGATCAACAATATTCCTATGATAAAATCTCAGGAGGGTTAACAAACGCAGAGCTCAAAGCTTGGAAGGAAAAATGCAAGCTTGGGGTGAGAAGCTTCAGCAGGCATCAGATCAAGAGTGAGAAGCCTCAGCAATCATCCGATCAAGAGGTTGACTGTGTTAATCATCTAATATAACGGACATCGGTCATATGAGTGACCATGGGCTTGAGGACTGTTGGAAGATTGTGACCTTCGGATTTGCAAGCCATCAACGACAGGATTGAATTGCGGGGAGCAAAAGAAGAATTAAACCACTCACTGGTTACAATCCAACTAACGACTAGATTGTCAGATCAACTAGCTTCAAAGATCTACAACTGCGGTTGATCCAACTAACGACCAGTTTAAGTCAGATTAAATTGTGAACGTCGGATGCACAATCGCAAAATCTATGGCAGGGATAGATTGTGGAGATTGAAAGGAAAATTAAATCACTCACAAGATGTAGTTCCGCAATCATCATCAACCGTTGATCTACTTCGAGAATCTCCACAGCCATCGGATCATCTCAAAGTGGAAAGATAGGATAAGAGGGGCTAAAATGTTGAGGTTTTGATTAGCCGAATACCCGTCAGCTGATGGATTAAACCCGATTCCCGTCATTTATCAGATCATGTTAAAGTGGAAGGACGGGATAAGCTATAAGAGCTGCATCACAGACAGATAGAGCCGTTGATCCAAGATCCATATCGAACGAACGTCCTTCACTTCGGGTCTAAAGATGTGAGGAAGTTACGCTCTGTTAGTTTGAGATTTGAAATTCACGAAGCCCTGAGATCTGGAGATCTGAAATAAGATCTCATATGTCAGATCATCCGGAGTAGATCTCAATTGTTGGATCATCCAAGGAAGATATCATTTGTGTGAAATCCCATCGGTCATTGTAGCATTCCAAGTGGAAGGACAGGATAAGCTAGAAGAGTATCACCATAGATAGATCGAGTCGTTGATCAAAGTCCATGATCGACAAACATAATTTAGTTTAGATATAAAGCTGTGAGGAGGTTACGCTCTGGAAAGTTTGAGATTTGAAATACCCGAAGCCCAGAAATCTGAAATAAATAAGGATTGTTGGATTTGGAGGAAAAACGAGGATCGTTGGATCAGGGCTATTGGTCAGCAGAACACATCATCAAAAGGGCATAGTGGCAGACCATGTCAGGAGATCCACGTTAGTGAACCTCATCAACAAGGACGTGTGGTTGATCCACATCAGCGAACCTCGTCAGCAAGGACGCGTGGAAGACCACTTCAGCAAGTGCACATGGCATAATCAGAAGATGACAAGTGTCAAGAGGAAATTGGATCGTGCCATGTCAACAAGTGACGTAAGAGAGTTACATCACTCCGAGAGAATTACTTCAGGAGTTTTACCTCAAATGAATGTCAAAAGTCCCGAAGGACGAAGGTCTGAAGTCACTCTCAGTCGTCGATCTGAGATATGGTTTGAAATTCAGGACAGTTGTTAGATCCAAGAGAAGAACATGTGTCACATCAAGAGATATACATCAACAGATCCACATCAGCAAGGACACGTGGCACAATCAGAGAACGACAAGTGTCAATATGAATCGACATTTTAGGTACGTGCAAATCATGAATCAGAGTGACATGTGGTAGCTACTCAGCTCATGGCATGTCAGCAAGTGACATAAGCAACTTACGTCACTCTGAGAGTTTTGCTTCGGGAGATATACCACCACCACTTTGCCAAAGTCCCGAAGTCCTGAATGTCGTAATCCCGAAGAGGACACAAGACGTATGATATGAAATATCACTTTAGGATCATTCCTGATCGTCAATCTACTACAGTGGAAGGATAGTGTAAGCAGAAACATTAACCAACAACAAGTGGTGTCCACTGTTGATGACTTACACAGTAGATGGTTACTTCGGAGGAAAATGGAGCAGTGTTTATTCGAAACCTTTGAAGTCCCGAAGCGAACATAAGTCGTCTAATCTGAAAGATCACTTCAGGAGTGTTCTCAACCATTGATCATACTACAGTGAGAGTTGAGGCTTGACAATTTCGAAGCTCGAAGGCGCGAAAGGATCTCGATCGTTGATCGAGAAAGGGACACGCGTCAGCGGATTCTTAGCTCTGGAAGATTGACGTTCGGAGGAGAGAAGGGGTTTGAGATTTGATATCTCCGTAGTCTAGATATCCGAAGGAGATCTCGACTGTCGATCTCATGTCAGTTGTACTATTGACCATTGATCAAATTACAGTGGAAGGATAGCTTAAGCATAAAAGACGAAGTCACAGAGTAATTGGTGGCCATCTGTCTCATTGCTTGATTAATTCATGGCCATTGGATTAAGCCATGAAGGATAGACATAAGAATCGTATATAACCATTGATTCAGTTCTGAGATGGAATGTGAACCATCTGATTCGAGAGATTTGAAATGTTGGAATTCACGAAGACCCGAAGGGAGAAAACCCAAAGTCCTAACAATTGTCCATTTCAGGAGATTGAATCATGACCGTTGAATCGATACAATCTCAAGCGCTCATCTCGCCTAATGTGAGGTCACTGTCGTTGGTCATATGGTCAAGAGACTTTAAAGGGAAGAATGTATGGGTCGCTTAAATTGTTAATCATGTGGTTCTACGCCATTGATCATATGAACTGGTTTGAAAGAAGCGTCGATCTCTGTTATCACAGAGACGAAGGAAATCGATCCATGATTGTGATCGATTCGTGAAAGGAAAGGGGATGTCAGGTGTAACTTTGAAGACCCAGATTGATGAACTGGTGGTTACAAAAGATATTGTAAATGGACAATTTAGTTAGAACTTGTTGCACAAGTCAGCTCAATAACTTAAATAAGTTTTGAAGCATAAACAAGTATAAGTACACCATGATTGGTTTACTTGAAATGGTTCTTGGTGATGAAAAGTGCCTTGTGAAGTGAAGAGGCAGATCTAAACCTGAGGTCCATGTGAATATAAGAGAGAGATGCAGAAGCGAAGACCTTGAGATGAATTGAAGAGGAAAGACAAAGTGGAGAAGGGAAAATGTCAGAGAGAAGATGAAATCTGGTGATGAGTGTTTTATGGTATACCTCTGATCACGAGATAAGAATTGATTCTATAATGGATCACTACTACTGGAGTTGAATAAACTCTAGTTGGATAGACTGGGCTCTATCAACAAGCTGGTTCTTTCCTGAGAGTTAGTGCTCTCCGAGGAGTTGGTGCTGGAAAAAAATCAGTTGATGCTGGGAAAATCCTCTTTCACATATATTCATATAACTATATTCATATCAATTATTCAAAAGCTTATACAAACAATTGGTGTCTCTGTGTCCATTGTAATTATGATTTCATTGTTCTTAATCTGTTAAAATATGTTTTAACTGCTAACCTGTGAGAAGAAAAAGTTAGAATAGCCAACACACTAATTCACCCCCCCCCACTTAGTGTGGGCAGTGTGTTCAACACAAAGTCACTTTGAGACTTTGTGATTCGAGAGTTTCAAACTCAAGATGTTTAAAGATCTAAAAACCGTGAAGTTGCGAAGATCCAAAGTCGCAGAGACAGGGTCTCATGAAAATATTTTAAATAGATCTAATGATGAGTCATAGACCACCAATCAAAAACTTTATTTGTGTTGACACGTGGCACTCTTTTTTGGCATTTTTGTCAGATCATTCGCATGTTTCTAGGTGACACGTGTCACTCACTTTCTATGACACATCATCAAAAGTGACGTAATCACTGCCACATCACTCCGGGAGATTATCCTTGGGGAAATAAATTAATAACAAATTCAAAGGAGCGTTGGAGTGCTAAAGTGCCAAAGCATCTGTGATCATAATAATAAAACATTAAAGATTAATAAACTAAACAATTTTAAGTAGTTGTGATTAACGCTAATTAATCGCTCCGTAGATTCGGTCTTCGGGAGATATCTATTATTCTGCATTCAAAACTCCCAAATGTCGAACTGTCGAAATACTCTCCGCACATACACGTTCACGAACTGCCAAAGCTCTTGAGTCCCAAAGCACTTAAAATTAAAAAGCAATCTTAATCCATGATTAATTAAAATAAAAAGTAATTAAGGATTGATCAACTACTTCGCGGATTCGGTCTTCGGGAGATATCCATTATTTTGCACTTAAAACTCCCAAATGTCAATATGTTGAAGTACTTTAACTTAATCATGATCATTAATAATACGTCCAGCTGGCTAGGGTAAAATATTGGGAAGAGTGTTGCGACCGCTAGGTAATAAATTTGATAGACTTCTAAATAATTACTCTGTCAATATATTAATGCAAGGATATATAAACATTGATTTTTCTGTAAATATAGGCATTTCAAAATTCAAAGTGTTTTTTCCATTAGCATCTGAAATTTTCGCATTCCGCATTTTTGAGCTCACGGGAGGGTTAACATCAACTTTTGAAAATCATGGCGTCGCGTAAAGTAGTAAAGAAGCAGGATTCATTCACTTAGGAATCAAACCCAAATGTAGATATATTTTCAGACACTACTGCTCGAGCGACAAAAGCCATTAAATCTTGGAAGCAGGTTTATGACATTTTAGAGTAGGAAATTTCTCTTTGTTCGGATGATTCAGTGGAAGAAGAAGATGAGACATTTTCAGCTAAGTTAAGGCATGTGGCTAAATCTGAATTACACAAAGTTGTTGCTTGGCCGAAAATAATGCTATATGATAAGATGGGCCTTACAACACATGAATATCCCAACGAGAACCATCTACAATCACTAGAATACCATCATCGGCTCTTTTTGACCTGAGGACATTCAATTAATGTACAAATTAACTCCTAACACCAAATATACTTACAATGCATCATTTATAATGAATTTTGAGGATGAGGAATACACTAAATATGACAGAATTGTCCATGATATAGTAAAATCCTGGTGGGGAAATCAAAATAAGTTCAAAACTGATACCCATGGTATACATTCTACAACCTCTTGTGATGCTCATATCGTGTACATTTCCATGATGCTCTATAGAATGTTTGGTAAGAAAAATCCTATGCACTTTACCATAGAATGGGTTCCCCTAATCCATGAGGTTGTTGAGGGATATACTTTTGATTAGGGAAAAATGTTGTCAGATAACTTAGACAAGCAAATTGGGGAATACAAAACGCAGAATTTGAAAGGAGAACATGCTCATTTTTATATTTTTACATGTCTGCATATATTATGGATGCAATTTGTTTCAGGACCCCATTTCATCTTATGAATTGGAGATGGACTCCAACTATCACTGAGTCCATACATTTTTATCATGCTAAGTTATGGGAGGAAAATTGAAAGGACTCTTTTTATGAAATTTATCATAACGTGGTCATTCCAATTCATGAAGTTATATATGGTCATCCTCCCCCTATAATTTCAAAACAAATCATGGGAAATTTGTTGATGATTATAGTTTCGTGAGACATCCTCCAGGACACAAACTAAGTGAGTCGACCTGTGAGAGAGATCATTTTTTGGTTGTGTCAATGAGATGGGTGTGTTGTTCCTCTCTGTACTGATATGAAATGATGTGTTCCCCTGTGTGGGGTGAAGGTGCCCATGTGATGGGTGTGCTTCAGACTCTGGACTGAGTTGTTATGACATATGGTCTCCTGCCTTGTGGACTCAGTTGAGTCAGGCTTGAGATGGTACTCCAGATGATTCTCCTATGGACTCAGTGAGATAGATATATGTTGAGTAGGATGTCCTTGTGGCTGAGCACAGGTGGATGTACCCTTAATGGATGATCATTAGTGTATGTGTGAGATCCCTTGCTATATTGTCTGAGAGTAAGATTTACCTATAACCCTAATTGTTATGTAAAGGGTACAGGTCAACGCCACCATATGTGAAAGATAATTAATGGTTATTGTAATAATTAATTATTTTATGAGTTATTGAGGTTGGCCCTATTCTTCTAATAGACACCACTTTTGGTTTGTCCAATCTAGTATAAGTAAAGGTGATTTCCCCATTGAGGAAACACACAAATCACTTGACATTTGGAAATTTCAACAAGTACATCTTCTAGGGTTGAAGTGCTCACCTCTCTTGGGAGCAAGTTTCAAGGTAGTATAGCACCCTCTTGTGTGCATTAGGGTTTCATGGTTGGAGGATATTGTCTTGATAATATAGCAAATGATTTTTGGGTTTTTCTCCCTTGTTGAGAAGGTTTTTCCCAGGGTATTTCTTGTGTTGTTGTGCATGGTATTTCTTCTTGTGATCTTGGTTATTGCAGCAATTGTGAATGGTGTAGATGCATTTGTTTATGGTTCAAGTACATGACTAAAATGAAATAAACCTCATGCTTGATCCCAGCATAGTGAAAATTCAACATGGTATCAGAGCATAGGTCTTGAAGAACCCATTGCACAAGTATTAAATACATTCGTCCTCCTTTCTACAATTCCATACGACCCTCCTTCTTTTTCAATTTCAACACTTTATACTTGGACGTTGGGAATAAAATTGGCATAGGAGAGTATGGCCTCCTTCAACACACTTCCAGATACTCTCAAAGTGCAATTCTGAGAATTTTGTACTTTTGGCCCTAAGGTTTATAAGGTTCCACAATTTTCTGCAAAAAATTCAGATTTAGGGTTTATGCAACTAATTGAAGGAGATTTTTATCTCACTAGTGTTCTTATGACTTTCAAGGCTTATTGTTGGTAGTCATAAGCCCAACAAAAACTAATTTTTCTAGCCTAGCCTAGATGTTAGGTTTTTCTAGCCCAGTTGGCAAGGGTTTGTGAAGAATCTGAAAATATGATGAACAAAACCTTGGTGGAAGATAGGCTTGATGGATCAAGCAACTTCAGTTCCTGGAATTCAAGACTCCAGGTCACCCTTAAAGAAGAAGACTTATTATGGTTGATACAAAAATGTTTACCAGAGACAACTACCGATGAAGAGAAGGAAGAAAGGAAGGAAGATGATGTCAAGGCAAGGAAGATAATCATCTAATCTATAAGAGATCGTCTCCTGCCTTGTATTACCAACATGAAGACAACTTATGAAATGTATGAAGCATTGAATAAAATGTTTATGAGTAACAACACCCTCAGAGCTCTTACATTGAAGGGACAACTTCAAAATATCAAGATGACAAAAGGTGACACAATTACTACCTTCTTCATGAAGATGTCAGAGATCAGAGATTAGCTAGGTGCCATTGGAGAAATCATATCAGACACAAAACTTGTTTTGACCACTCTCAATAATATTCCAAAACATTGGGAACCATTTCTTCAAAGTATTAGTGGTAGAGAACAATTACCTACTTTTTATCGTCTATGGACAGACTGTACCCAAGAAGAAATCAGACTTATAGCTAGAGGAGTGGAAGACTCCCCTCATTATGAAAATCATGCTCTTACACTACATACAAAGAAAGGAGGAAGAAATAAAAGAAACTTCATGAAAACATTCAAAGATGAGAAGAAAACATGTTATCAGAGAAAAGACATGTCAAAAGTCCAGTGCTTCAGATGTGACAAGTATGGACACATTGCGAGAAATTGTCTTACTAAGAAGAGAGAAAGACAATATGCTTCCACTACTGACATAGATCTAGACCCACCTCAGAAAGATGAAGACATGAGAAATGAGGATTACTTCCTCTAAAAACAAATACAAGATTGAGCATAAATGTAGACTAGGGTAAGTTTTGTACTACTTTCCTTATTTGATTAGCCTGTAGTTTCTTGATTTTTGATAATGAAGGGTATTATCCCTGGTGTGGGAGCCCTCTTATCTTGGACCATGATCCCTAGTACGGGAGTCCAAATTTTCTTATTTGGTTATTATCCTAGTACATGAGGCCATTTTGATTGTTATGCCTATGGGAGGTCGTATTGGTTATTATCCTAGTACGGGAGGCCAACAAAGTACTGTAGAGTCAGTAGAGGACCTTATAAGACATGATATGCCTCCAAGTTAGAAACACAGAAAAAGGAAAATTTTTATCCTTCAGACTTTAGAGGGAGTCAAACTATTTGAGAAGAAGAAAGAGACAATACCTTATCCCCTTCAGCAGTTCAGAGGGAGACAACCATTGTTCTATTTGATCCAGTTGCTCTAGTTGATATCCCCAGAGACATTGTAGTAGGCCATAAAAGGCATGTCTGGGATCGACAAACTCTGTAGGAGGCAGAGGGCCATGCAGCTCCTCAAGGCACATTTCGAGAGAGAAAGAGACCTAAGATATTTTCAATATACTTTTCATCCATGAGCCACATCATTGATACTGGGCTTTCTTGTCATGGAGAAGCAACAGGTCAAAAAGTATGGCAAGATGTCATGGCAGAAGAGTATCAATCCATCTTGAAAAATGATGTGTGGGATATTGTTCTGAGACCATAATGTAAGTCTGTAGTAACTTCCAAGTGGATCTATAAGATCAAGCATGCAGTTGATGGAAGTGTCGAGAAATACAAAGCGATATTTGTAGCCAGAGGATTCTCACGGGTGGAGGGAATTAACTATGAGGAGACATTTTCTCCAGTAGTTTGATACACTTCCATCCATACTATCATTTCACTAACTGCATCCATGGTTTGGAAACTACATCAAATGGATGTAAAGACAACCTTTCTCAATGGTAATATTGAGGAAGAAGTATACATCAAGCAGCCAGAGGGATTCGTGTTGCACAACGAGAAAACTCATGTGTGTTAAAATATTGTGTAACTGAAAAGAATATTCTTATCCCCTTTTGTGGATAAAGTAAAAGATAATATATATATATATATATATATATTGACAAGTCGGCCCTATTGTGCCTAGACAGTCAAAAATAAATTTGAACGATAAAGTGGACAGGTCGGCCCTGGCCTAATTATTGGGGGGGCACAACTTGTATTTATAAGAGGCCTAGAACCTCATTTTTACACACACATCAAGATCTCTCTATCAAGTGCGCAAATCTGAGAGTGATGCAACTACAAGGAGAAGTGATGCAGCTACAAGGAATAGTATCTCAGTAAAGGTGAAGGTTATCTTGGTAAAGGACTATATTGGTCTAAGTGGTGCGCTACTCTGTTGTGGTTAGGGTTTCTGGTGGATCTTCTGTTTGGTGAGATCTTTCTTGTGAGAGACACTGTACTTGGTTATTGAATCTATATTAAAGAAGTTTTCCTGGGTTTTCTTCCCCTTGAGGGTTTCCCGGGATAAATGTTTGTGTACTTTGTGATTGTGTTTCTTTCAATAAGATCCTTATTATGTTGTTTTTATAATCAAGATTAATAATAACAAATTAAGAAAGAAACTTTAACATGGTATTAGAGCTAAGATGAAGAGAGCATCTTTCACAAAAAAAGAAAAACGTCACTGTTGTCGTACAGGAAAATTAGGCATTTTTATTAAAGAGGAATTTCGGCCCAAATATCATCTAGAAAAGTGTGTCCTAGCCTAAGGAACTCATTGGCACCTTCAACGCACATTTTCAGTGGATAGAACTCTCGGAAAGTGAAACCCTAGTTTTCACTGGTACTAGAAAACCAAAAGTACCATAAGTACAAGAAAACCAGAAGTACCAGAAAACCAGTAAACCAGAACCAGTACCAGAAGTACCGGTCCAGATTTTCACAAGCTCAGTTTCAAGGGGTAAAAGTTGGAATTTCATACACTGACTATGCCAACATACTCGCCTCAGTCCAGCGCATCTTTTGGTGAGTTCAGTTTTCAGATACAAGAAATTTTATATTTTTATTATTTCTATAGCCCGAAGGGCTAGGGTTTCTATCGCAAGAAAGAATGGCCTTGTATGACACTTAGGCTAGAGAATTGAAGGGTTAACAAAGACTTGAGGCTAAGTTCAACCTTGGAAACCTAGATATTACACTAGTTAAAGGATTTAAATACCTATTCCAGATAATTGATTCTTTAAGCTTGTCCTTTAGGGGTCATAGGACTAATAGAGATACTGAAGATGGAACCGGGATGGTAGGTACTATTGCCTAGCCATCAAGTCTATTATTAATGTAATGTTAAATAAAATATTGAGGCTCAAGTCCAAGCAAAAGTTTTGGTTGTATAGGCTTAAGTATATCTATAAGTCTCCCTTGGAGCCTAAAAAGGCATGTGTTGTATGGTATTTGGTGATTGGTGGCCTAGCTCTTGAGAAATATCTACAATACTTTGGTGTGGCTTAGCCTAAATTATACACATTGTTTGGAAAAAATGAAACTATCAAACAACTCTTTTGGTAAAGTAACATTTCCAAACTATATTGGGAGTGGACTTGTGGGTTATGTAGATATATTCTTCCTTCTTCCATGTCTCAAAATCTAACCATTTTGGTTGATAGTATTCCCTTGGCCATTGAGTTCAATGCAATGTGGTAGATGATAAGAGTTGATATCCTATATCATATTTGGAAGGCATTTTTTTTAAGAATTTGTGCCATTGTAATTCATTTTGCTAACATGATGGTTCCCTAATTTCTACCCAACTACACTTGTAGATCTAGGTACAAGCATCTAAGATGGAGATGTTAATGGTGCATGTATGCTAGTTATTAGAGATTTTGGTGGAGGATCCCTATACAATGAGCAAGGATCCCTTGTTATTCATTCTCCAAACTATTTTTCATGGTCAATGGAAATCCTTGACACAAAGTTGGTCATGTTGTTCGCAAATGCTAGAAGCATTGAAACAACTGGCCCTTACTTAATGTTCCCAATGTTCCTTAATTTGATATGTTTCCTACTATGCCTCTAACTATTTTAAAACTAGATCATCCTATATATCCCAATGAAGTAAATAACATATGAGATCCAATTTAGGTCGATATTGAGATGGCAAGTGAAGGATGGGAGCCAATTACTAAAAATAGAGAGCCTCCCTCTAACACGAACATTATTCCCACTTTAGATTGATATGATGTCTATGACGGTTAGTTTAGTTGGACTAAATGTTTTCATGATTTAGATTAAGATATATATTTAATAATTTGTATAACTTTAATTTAAATATATGTTTAATAATTTGTGTAGCTTTCATGGAAAACACTTATTATTAGTTTGCCATGAAAATATTTTTAATTTATGTTTTTTACTTTATTTTTTATAACATTCATGTGAAAAAATAAATCAAAATGACACAATGTCCTCCCATAATAACTCACAACACAATAGCTCATGAAGCTTTTGCTCACTTTTTTCACAACTCAAGGCTCATAGTGTACATTGTTTCATCAATGAATTTATCTCTCATAAAGTAAAATCATAGGTTTGAAGAACCATATAGATTTTATCCTCCTCCCTAAAGTGCTCCACGTAAGACTCGTAATAATGAAGGTTGGTGCATTATATCTAGGTAAGTAGTTTGATTATCATATTTGAAAAGATCATTGATCATCCTTCACATTCTTGGCTTGTGTGCTTGTGGATAATTATGTTTGCTCGCTAAAATTTGATTATAATTTCTTACATAGACAACCTTCTACATGATTTTTTTTTTCCTTTTAATTTCAAGGATCTCTATATGATCTCTATTTAAAAATATAACACCCACGTTGTTCATTCCTATTTTATTGTTATAAGTATATCCACAATTGTGTCTAAAACACTATCATTAATAACATATTGTATATAACCTGAGTGGGCCTAAAGGTTAAGAACATGTGTTTCCTCCTAAGAGGTCACAAGTTCAAATCCAGAGGGGGGTAGGGTATGTATACCTCCGTAGACTTTACCAGTCAAATCGATGGGCGGAGGGTGTCCCTTGTCCCACAAACAAGGGGGTCTCATACACCAGTTTGGTGTCTGRCTTGGTCGTGACCTTAAAAATAGATTATTATTATTATTATATGCGCTAGTCGTTCTAATATTATTAACATGGATATCCATGATACATTTAATTACACATCTCATTGAATTCCTAGGATCTTTTATATTTGTCGACCATTGATATGACATGAACGTATGATTAATGATAGTACCCTAAAGAATCCCATGGTTACTATAATACATAATGTATAACATAACCCTTCGATAACCTTCCTTCTCTGAAATAAGGTTTAACAATGTTATCCATAAACCTTCTTATTCAACTTTAGGTGATTTTTGGGTGAGTGTTAGTTATGGGTTAGGTTTCAGATGTGCTTAGTGTATTAAGGGTTAGGTGACCAGGAGTTAGTGCATGGTTAGGGGTGGCTCAAGGGTTAGGTGGTTATTGGTTTAGTGGGCTAATGGTTGAAGGTCATGGATTAGGTGTGAGGGATTAATAGTTAAGGGTTAGTTGGTCAGAGGTGAAAGGATCAATGGTTACTACTTAATGGGTTATTAGATTAGGGGATATGTGTGAGTACATTGGGGTTTGTCAAGGGTTGGTGGTGTATGGGTTAGGGATCAATGTGTTGGGGGTTATGGGTCACTTGTTAAGGTATTATTGGGTTTATCAGTTAATGGTTAGGGGTTAAGGGTTTGTTTTCAGTGGTTAGAGGGTTAGTAAGTTTAGGTTTAGTAAATTAATGGTTAGAGTTTATGTTTAGAGGTTAATGGGTTATTAGGATAGAAAGTCACTCATGGTATACTACCTTAGTGGGTTAGTGAAGAGTTAGTACATTTAGGTCAGTTGTGGGTTAATGTGTTGGGGGTTAGTGGTTAATGGGTTATGTGTTAGTGGATAAGTTAGGATATAATGGCCAAACTTGATTAGTGGGATAGGCATTGGGAGGTAAGAGGTAAACTAGGGTTTGGGGGTTAGATGTGGTTAGTTTGTTTGGGGTAAGTGAGTTAGGATTTAGCCGTTTAATCAATGGTTAGTGGGTTATGGGTTAATTTTTAGTGGGTTTGTGGTAAGGATTGAGTGGGTTAACACTTAGGGGTTTTGTGTTAGACATGGTTATTTAGTTATGTGTTAGGGATCAATGTGGCTAGTGGTTTAAAGTTTAGGGGCTTGTGGGTTGGTGAGTTAGTTGTTAGTTAGGAGTTGGGTCTTATAACAAAAGGGTAACATGGATGTAAATATTGTGGACCTCTTATAAAGGCTAGGTGTTCCAACCACCTATGAAATCTAGTGTATGACTACTCAAACATATTCCTTCTGAAAGACCACCCTTATAAAAGAGTAACATCTTCTTTCAACGATAAACTAAAGATAACTTGAAGATCTTAAATATTGTCACCACCAAATTAGCTTAGGGCATATGAAACAAAGAAGGATAAGGAAATTGTAGAATTGTTTGATTCAAATGGAGAACCTATGTTCAATGATCCTATATTTTTTGACAAGTATGTTAAGAAAAATCCCATTGGGATGAAAAGGAAATCTGCATTTTATGAGCTTCCATATTGGGATCATCTTAATATTACCCACTTACTAGATCACATGCATATATAAAAAAATGTTTCATCTTCTTTATGGAGGCAAAGATCACTGGAAAACAAGTGACACACTAGGTTTTACGAGAGATATTGTTTCTTAAAATACTAAAAGGAAACATTGGAAAAGAAGATAAAGTGAAGGAGAGACCAGTCCCTCTTGGTATTTTAAAGAATGTGACATGTCCCATGGATTTTGAAAAAATATGATCTTTCTCTAGCGAAGGATGTTATATTGGGAGTGAAGGCACCTTCTTTATATGGGTCGAATTTATGATGTTCCTTCACCATAGAAGAACATTTGTCGGGATTGAAATCACGTGACCATTTGAACCTTATAAGAGTATCTATGTCAATTACATGCTTCATTTTATGCAATGTAGGTTATAATATGCTATGCACTCACACTTTTATGCCAATTAATTTTGTATGTGTTTATTTTGTAGTGCCATTATCATGTGCTCATGCATGGTTGTGTGAACCATGACTTCCCCAAGACCTATGACATGCCATATTTAGATTATCTACAATGTACAATGGATTACATCAAAGAAGATTCACATGTCTAGCATTCCATGGTGGTGTTGAGAGATAGCTTATATTGTTTGTATGTTTGATAAGGAACTACCCACAAGTTTCATTCACCCGTAAGTCCATATTGTAAGTCACCTAGCGGATGAGATTGAATTATCCAAGGTGGTCTCATAGCAATAGATCTTCTCCTTAGAGAGGTACATGAAAAGGTTGAAGGGATTTGTTTGATAAAGGGAAAAACTTGAGGGGTCTATGGTGGAGGGGTACATAGTATATGAGTTGTTCTATTATGCTAGTGAGTACATCGGTACATCAAAAAAATCGACAACACACTAGGCACAATGGTTTAGGATGACCAATAGGATGAGGATAAAAGGGAAAGGGAGATACTCCAAACAAAAAAAAGGGCACATGATAAAGAGTAAGTCACTTATCTTTTGTCAAATTTCAAACCCCTTAAAATAACTTTATATAAAGAAAAACTTGCTAATAATCAAACTTGTTTTCATGATTTAATATGAATGATGTTATCCCCAGATGGGGTGCCACGTAGCGCAGATAGGCCACGCGGCTTGGAGCCAGGCTGGGCCTTAAATACAGGCCACCGGCTCCCATCTCCTCACCATTAAGATGGGAGCAAGCTCGCGCAGCCAGGCCCATGGGATGAACCCTCTCATGTGAGTGAAGATGATGGATGCATAGGGCACTAGGAGGATAGCCTTAATGGTCGATCCTGTCATGATCACCCTCATGTTGATCAACAGTTACAACCCAAAGACAATTCATTATGAGTTTGACTAGCTGAAGGCAGATATTTCTGAGTGTTGGTGCAGAGTTAGCAATCTCATGGATGTTTTGGTCATTGTTTGGCTCTTACAAATGCCGAGGGAGAGAGGCAAGCCTCACAGAGCTGTAACCTGGTATGCTTTCGATGCTCGCCAAAGGAGATCATATAAATTTGAACGAGCGTTGTCCATGTCCTGGATGCAGCTAGTCCACAAATCCAGGAAGCCCAAAATGCCTCCCATGGCCTATGTGGAGGAGATTTTTCTGGAAGAACCCATCCAGACTCCTCCATAACATCTCCTCTTCACCGTTCTCGATAATTGGAATCTGCCAACCTGTTTTCCGGGGGAAGCAGAGCTAATGGTCATAGGGACACCGCATAGCCATAAGAAGGACGACCAAACAAAGGAACCCACTACTTGCTATGTCGAAGAAGAAATCCAGGAAGTTGCAGACACGAAGGTGACTTCGGGAACAACTAAAGTTTTCATGGACGTGGGCCACCAGAGCGCGCAAAAAGGACCGCAAAGAACACACGAGCTAGGAGAGGAGGAGGCCATCAACCCAGGAGAAGTAGAGTCGAAGGACAGCTGGGTGAGGGAGGGGGGCATGGATCCTATGCCACGTCCCCTATCCATCATGCAAAAAACATGGCGTGTCCAACCGCCCTTCCTCCACCTGGAACACCTGGAGCTGATTTTTGACACGAGAAGCCTAGTGGAAGACCAAATCCACCATGCCATCCAAATCAACCAGTGCATAGACATGTTGTATGATGCCTACTCCAATGTGCCACCAGGACGACAGTGCCCAATGTGTGCACAACCCTTCGCCCTGCCAGTCAGAGAAGGAAAGCAGGGAGGAGAGGCTGATACCACCAGGTAATTGCTTTAGTTAATGTTTCTAGTTAAAGGTTCTATTTTGATTCGAATGAGAGCTCTAGCTCTGCACAATTTTCACTTTGTTGTAAGTAGAAAGCCAAGAAAACATTATCAGACTAATGGCTGGCGTATGTCCTGGTTTCCTTTGGGCAGGACATATGGCAACCCAATTTTATATACAAACTGCATAGGAGGTCGCCTGTCCTAGTTTCCGGTTTTCCGTCGACACAGTTGGTAGTCCAGACATATGTGTAAGCTTGCAAAGTTAATACAATAGGATCCTCACCCTTTTTTACTTAAAAAATAAATAAATATATGAATGATGTTATCAGTACACAAAATTTGAGGAATATCTATTTTGTTAGATTTAATTATAATAACTTTATTTTGATCAAAATTAATGAAAAATTAGTAAAACTTTTAAGAATAAATTAAAAAAATAAAATGTAATCCAAAATTTTGATTTTAAAATATTAATCAAATTAGGCAATCATTCATTTAATAATTTAGTCAAGTTTGTAAACATGCTTAATCAACATATTGTATCTTTTTGCACGACAAAGAATTCACATTGAAAATTGTTAAACATTATATAATGACATTAAAATATTGTTGGTGAAAAATGACATTAAATGATTATAACTAGAGTTAAAGATTATATGGCATCTCAAATTTAAATGAGTGAACAACTCGTGTTTGATTTAAGAATAGCATAATCATGAATGATATGAATTATTAACATAAACAATTTACAATTTATAAATCAAGCAACATTAACATCAACATGATATCAAAAGACATAATATAAATGAACAATAATATCAAAATCAATATATATGTCAAATATACCTCTAAAACATGTCAAATGTGGCATATCAAATATAAATGAGTGATACAACTCAAATTTAATTTGAAAATATAGAAATCATTAATAATATAAATAAATAACATACACACGATTTTTTTATAAATAAAACAACATCAAAATCAACATGATATGAAAAGGCATGACATATATGAATGGTAATATCGAAATTAACATAAATGTCAAATATACATCTTAAGCCAAATATAAATGCCAAATATATATGTAAAATATACATCGCAACAATCAAATATATACATGTCAACAACTATTATAAGTTAGGTTCGCCACCAAACCAAGAGGTATCAATATCTCCACCACTAGAGCTAGAGACATCAGTACTTTCACCAAATAATAATGTAGAATGTACCATCTCATATATATCTCCACTAAAAACTTTATCACATGATGTGACCATTAAATCTATAGCATTAATAGTGATTACAGTGGGTGTAGTAGTTGTTTGGTTGGTTTCTAGAGGAGATGGTGGTTGATTGGTTTCTACAGGAGCTGGTGGTCGACTAGATACTAGAGGAGGAGATGGTGGTTGATCCAATGCTAGAGTTGGAGATGGTGGTTAGTTTTCTCCCGAAGGAGATGATGGTTAGTGTTATACTAGAGGAGATGGTGGTTGGTTAGATCATGGAGGAGATGGTGGTTAGTTAGCTCATGGAGGAGATGGTGGTAGGTCCAATGCTAGAGGAGGAGATGGTGGTTGGTCTACTCATGGAGGAGATGGTGGTCTGTCTATTCATGGAAGAGATGGTGGAGGTGGAAGAGTGATCTGGATTTTTGAGTGGAACGAAATGAATAATAGATTGAATACAATAACACAGAGATACGGAGAACAACAACATATATCTAGTGAACAATAACTTCTATTGAATAAAGAAAATAGGCCGAAATTGTAAAACTGCAGAACTGAAACAACTTGCTCGAATGGTGGTAGTTATCTCTGAGAAGAGATGTGGCTGCTACATGCATCTGTCTGAGAAGAATGATTACAATGAGGCTCCAAAGTCCTTTTTAACATTACTCATGAATTCCAAAACCCTAAACATTCAAAAACCTAACCCTAGGAGATGAAATGTCAAAAGTTATGTAGGCCCCGATGGGTAAGTTGGTACCTCAACTTCCCGAGGTCGTAACTTTTGCATATGACCTCTGTTTTAGGTGTGTGATAGCCTGTTGGAAAGGTATTTTCGAGAACTATAGATTATGTCATCAAAATTTGACTCCATCTATATTTTGACTATGGCCGGCCAAAAAAAACATTGTTCAGGGCTCGAAAATGACCCTGGAAGTACATAAAGATGTACTTATATGAAAACTTCCAAAATAAGCCAATTGGAATAGGTGGACGCCCACCAATATCCACCTGGATGCTATGTAGGGCTTCAGGACAGCCCTAAAAGTGCAGAACCTACAATTACAAAGAAATGTCATCATTACAAATAAACATGTTGAACTAAAAACTGTCAAGATGAAGTTGGAATAGGTGGGTGGCCACCAATATCAACCTAGATCAGTCCTCCCCCATTAGGAAGCAATGGTCTCCATTGCGTTGACTACCCCCATCAGGTGAGGAAATTTCTGTTGAATTTGGCCTTGGGTGAGCCACTTGCCTTGGTGCAGGAGCTACCCTACCTTAACAACCCGATAAACATGGATCATCTCTTGGCAAGTGCCCTTGACCTTTGTATCCATTGTCTGATCAGTGGATGCATGTTCCACGCAGTTAGGGTTGAACTCTATTAGTGTCAATTGTTCTGCGATCTATGAGGTGTCCAATAATGGTGGAAAATATGGTTGAAGGAGGTCCACATTGAACAGTAGGTGCAAGCCAAGGAAGGGTGGAGTGTTGAGATCAAAAGCATTGCCACCCACAACCTTGGTGACAGTTTAAGGCCTATAGAGAAGTGGACAGAGCTTCTGATGGGGCCCTGTAAGGCACTCTTTCTGCAAATGTAACCAGACCTTGTCTCCCACCTGAAACTGGTGCGGTACCCATTGTTGATCATGGCGCTACTTGTACTTAGCATTGGATTTCTAGAAAATCTCATGGACCTCTTGGTGGATGTGTTGAATCCGCTCAATGAATCTAGTGGATTTTTTGGCCTTAGACTGAACATGGGAAGATTCTGCATGCATGGTTGCAAGAGGTAGTGCAACATTAATGGGACCCAAGGGTTGGAATCCCAACCCCACCTAAAATGGGCTATGGTCGGTGGAGCTATGGAGAGCCATGTTGTAGTTTTTCTAAACACAGGGAAGACTATCATCCCATGTACGTGAATGCTTAGAGTTATACATGCATAGGATGTGCACAATCATCCGATTGACGACCTTTGTTTGGCCATCAGTTTGGGGGTGGAAAGCAGTGGATTTAGTGAGCTTGGTGTCCAACAGTGACCAGAGACTTGAACAAAATGTGTTGAGGAACCTGTTGTCCCGATATAAGATGATGGTCTGTGGTATCCCAAAATGGACCCACACCCATTCGAAGAAGAGCTTGGCAGTATTTGTCACTGTGATGCTCTTCTTGCAAGTTGTGAGAATGGCCATATTTGAAAACCGATCAACCACCACAAATACACAATCATTGCCTTGCTTGGTGGATGGAAATCCATACATGTAATCCATCGAGATAACTTCCCAAGGCATCTCCGGAGTAGGAAGATGGGTGTATAATCCTTGCTTCTTGATGGTTGGCTTGGCAATGGCATAGGAAGTGCAAGAAATTATATACTTATTGACGTCTTGTCGAAGTTTTGGCCAATAAAAATGTTTCTGTAGAATGACCATAGTTTTCCCCACGCCAAAATGTCCTACCATCCGACTGTAGTGAGCCTCCCAAATCAGCTTTGCACGCTCGCTTGCGGGAACATAGAAGTGGCCTAGATGGCATAACATTCCATCATAAATATGAAAATTGATGACATTCATGCATGTACCCAAGAGATGATAGGTGGTGGCGAAGTCAGGGTCATGCTGATAAATTTGGGGCCACTCAGATGCCTCATGCCCAGATGAATGGAGCCCGTTGGTGAGTGCAGCAACGAGAGGTCGACTGAGGCAGTCAGCGACATGATTTGGGCTCCATGTCTTATACTTGATGTTGAGATGGAACTGTTGTAGGTATGTGGACCACTTTTGATGGTGGTCATTATGCAACTTCCCCTGTGTCTGCATGACCTGCAGAGGCTTGTGATTAGTGTGGATGATTGTCTCCTTTCCCAGAATGTAATGTTTCCATTGACGACAGGCTTGCACAATGGAATACATTTCCTTGTCATAGGTGGGGTATTTTTGGAATGTATCTGAGATTTTATCACTATGGTATGCTATTGGATGACCATGTTGAGTGAGAACTGCGCCTACAACATAGTCGTAGGCATCAGTCTCAATCTCAAACGATTGTTGCAAATCAAGTAAGGAGAGTACTGGAGCTGAGCACAAGCAATGCTTGAGATCATCAAATGCTTATTTTTGTTCCTTACCCCATGCGAGCTTTTCCTTGCCACTGCCCTTGGTTACTTGGCTAAGGTCCCATGCAATATGGGATAATCCCAATCTCGAACCTTCAATAAAAGTTGGAAAGTCCCAAGAAGCTTCAAAGCTCAATTAGTGTGGTCAGGTTTGGCCAGTCACAGATGAATTGGATCTTAGCTGGATCCAAATGTACCCCATGCTTATCAACAATGTAGCCAGTATTGGACCATGTTCATGCCAAAGGAGCATTTTTCCAAGTTGTCATATAGATTGTGTTGCCACAAAGTTCTCAAAACTTATTGAATATGTTTCATGTGCTCCTACCAAGTTCTGTTGAAGATGAGGATTCCATCCAGATATACCACCACAAAAGAGTTGGTGAATGGTCTCAATACATCATCCATCAATCTCATGAAAGTTTTTGGTGCATTTGTTAATCCAAAGGGCATGACCAACCATTCGCAGAGACCTTCTTTAGATTTGAAAGTTGTCTTCCATACATAATTCAGTTCAATGGGAACCTAGTGGTAGCCAGACTTTAGGTCAATCTTCTTGAATAACTTTCCCCCCTTGAGTTTGTCAAGAAGATCATCAATTCGGGGAATCGGGTACCGATTCCTGACTATGATTTTGTTTAATGCTCTGTAATCAATGCAAAGCTACCAGGTCCCATATTTCTTCTGCACTAGTACAATTGGGCTTCCGCAAAGGGAGGAGTTGGGTCAGATGTGCCCCTTTTGAAGCATCTCTTGGATCTAGTGCTTGATTTTTTCATTTTCCATCAATGGGTGATAATAGATTGGTCCATTAGGCGTAGGTGCATCGGGGGTTAGATCAATTGGATGCTTGACTTGGTAGTGCGTCGATACCCCGATGGGTGGGGAGAAGATGTCTATGTACTCTTCCATGATCCTGTCCACTTGTTTTTGCTAAAAAAAGAGGCTTTGTGTAGAAGTCATGGATGTGGCGACAACCTTCTTCTTACTGTGAGCACCGATCAAAAAGAAGACAAACTTCCTGGTCTGTGAAATGACCTTACTCCATTTCTTAGTAGAGATTAAAGAAATAGTGGTAGGCAACGCTACCTCTGGTATCTTGTACAATTGTCTACCCAAAGTAATAATAACACTGTGGGGTCTAAAATCATACATAGCATGTCGCTTCCATAAATATGGATGGCCTAAAATAACATCACAAAATTCAAGAGGAGAAATATCACACAATACCTCATCTTTGAAGGACTTGATGTCATAGGGTAGATGACACTATTAGTTGACGCAAAGATCTCTTCCTTAGCAAAGCCAACAGATGGTGTAGGGTTGTGGGTGCAATGTTATTGGCAATTCTAGCCGCTCGATGACCTCTCCTGATATTAGGTTCTTCTGACTACTACTATCAGTAATGAAATGAAGCGGAGCCCCCTTTACCCACATCTGTGAGTGAAAGAGATGTTCCCCTTCCTCTAGTTCTTCTAGTTCTCTTGGCTGGACTTTGGTGGTAGCAACAATGGCATTGGGTTCGATATCGATAATCCGCTTCCCATTTTCTGGGTTTGATTCAGAGTCAAAATATGCCCCTAACTCAGAATCTTTCATCTCAGCCGCCAGTGACTGCCTAGAGCGACATTCTTCGGTGTTGTTCCAAGGGATTTTATGGTATTCACACCAATTTGTCGTGTCCTTCTTCGACTTCTCATTAACCTTCTTGGGTTGCGGATTAGACTGGTTGTCCTGAGAATGGCCATATTTGATCTCTACCTTGTTTGCAGATCCAAACTCTTGCCTCTTCTGCTTAAATTTCTACTCGAACTTGACAATGTTTCTATAAGCCACACCTAATGATGTGATGTCCATAAACTCCATTTCCGTTTGAATGTATCTATGCAGACAGTCGTGGTATTTTAGCACCAGATGTCATTCAGAGTCTTTGATACTCAATTTGGTGCACAGAGTATGGAAAATATTGGTGAAATATGGTATTGTCTGGTCCCTTTCCTGACGCAGCATGGTCCATCTTGTGTATTGGTCCTTGTAACTTCTAAAATGGTAGTATTGTTATTTAATGGCGTCTCTGAAGGAATCCCATGTGGGGGCGACCACAAATATTGCAGATTCTGTTGGATTACTGAGAGGGGGGGTGAATCAGTAATAGAGAAATTACAATCCTTTTTAAACCAAATAATTCAAGTGTTATATCAATGTAGAATTGTCATCCAATAATGATCAATGAACAAATGAACAATCATACACATACACAATACACCAGGGTTTTACGTGGAAACCCAAAGCGGGAGAAAACCACGAAATGTTTTTTCTTATATATCTTGAAGAATTACATTCATTGGAAGCACCAACTTCCTTTGTTTTCCAGCTGCAACTGGAAGGAGGCTCCAACCCCCTAGTTTCTCATGATACAACCTGAGGGAAGCTCCAACTCTCCAATTCTCTGGCTACAACTAGAAGGAGGCTACAACCCCCTATGTTCTCCGGCTACAACTAGAAGGTGGCTACAACCACCTATCCTTGCCCCGTCCAACCGCCTTGAAGTAGAAGTAGAATGATGAAACCACTATCACACTATCACTGTGAGATATACCACTGTAAACTTGTACCAATAAACTTGAACCATGCATCAACCTGTACCTCAACCTGTAATCAACATGTACCATAAACAAGTGCCATCAACCATGCACCAACCTATATCAAACAACCTGTAATCAACTTGTACCATAAACAAGTGCAACCAACCATGTACCAAGTATGTAACAATCGTGTATCAACTACTCATAAACTATGACTCATCAATATGTACCAACATCATCAACTATACACCTCATGTATGTGCCAACTCATCAACTACTTGTCTCAACCATGTACCCAACATGTACCTTAACCAAAATCCATCATCAATTTCATCATCCAAATATGATTTGTAACTCTGTAATAGACCTAGTGTATATGATCACATACCTGCAAACCTTCCTTAACTTTAACAACAAGAGACTAGCATTTTCATCAAACTTTTCTTTAGCCTCACATGACTAGTTTTGGATTAGTCAACAACCCTAACTTTAAATAATCATAACTGTGTACCTGTATTGAACAAAGATTTGAAACTGATACACAATGTTCTTCAGTGTGTTTTATGCAATTCCTCAAGGTTTCACTACTTGGAACATCTCAAAAAAGGATTTATAGCAAAAATGGCATACCTTGTTGAATTATGGCTTATTCTAGACAACGACCTTGTAGAGCATGCCCCGCATGGAATATTTGTTGAATATATATGAAACTATTACACAACATACTAAAGACTTCACTCTAAACAAAAAATAAAATCTTACTGTATATGGATCTTTTATGAAGAAGTTATGACGTTTTTACCCGAAACACCTGTTTTAGACTAGTTTCAGGACTAACCACAAACCCTATTTTCCACGGAATGTAACTCCAAAAATAAAATGGCCCACAAGCTGATTTTTTTACCACATATACCTAGATATGTTTCCTCAATGGAATAGAAATTTTTCATTCTGAATCATTCTATAAAAAAAATTATTGCAAAAATGGTGAGATGACTTGTAAATAACATACCTTAGAAAGAATCATCAAAAGAAATTATCCTTCCTTGAATTCCGGCCTTATTTTCTTCACCTTCCATCAGAAATTCAGCATATATATCCTTTGGTTACCTTAGAAACCTATAGATATTCAATATTCTCAAGTGTGATCTAAATTGAGAGAGCCTTGCCTCTTATTTATACTCTCCAAGTAGCTTCCTTAAAAACATCTTCTAGGTCACTTTGCCCACTTTCCTTATTTTAGGGTTAAACCACTTCTAATTTGTCCATTAAATTTATTATTTAAATAATTTATTTTGTAACCACTTTGAATTATAGTACACTCATCACTTCACTTTATTATTTACCTTCTAAAATCTCTTAAACCACTTTGACTACTTTGACCTTTTGGGGCTTCTAGATGACATATGAGGGTCCTCCAACTTCGTAAGGCCATAACTCTCAAACCGTCAGGAGTTATGTGGTGTTCCACATACCACAAGAAATGGAATGACATGTACTATCCATATAGAATAGTATTACCTACAAATATATCAAAACTCATACCATTATCCATCACACAAACTTGGGTCCATTACCCAAACCTGGGTTCTCCAACTTGTTCAAATTCTGAGGTCCTATGAGGCTGCCATCTAAGGTCTGTCTTTGACCTTAGTATGGCTCTAAGTTTCAACTATTTTGTTGTCTTCTTTTTCTGTTTTAGGACAGCAAACTGTCATGTACTTTCTGCTCAATGTTTTATAGGTTAAGTGCTCTTTTAAGGTGCCCTTGCAAGTGTTTTCTTGTTACAATGTTAGCACATGCAATAATACTTAAAACACATAACACTACCTCTAG
>ML777502.1:756886-778928 GCA_009831015.1 Picea engelmannii
GAATTATAGTACACTCATCACTTCACTTTATTATTTACCTTCTAAAATCTCTTAAACCACTTTGACTACTTTGACCTTTTGGGGCTTCTAGATGACATATGAGGGTCCTCCAACTTCGTAAGGTCATAACTCTCAAACCGTGATGAGTTATGTGACGTTCCACATACCGCCAGAAATGGAATGACATGTACTATCCATATAGAATAGTATTACCTGAAAATATATCAAAACTCATACCATTATCCATCAAACAAACTTGGGTCCATTACCCAAACCTGGGTTCTCCAACTTCTCATGGAAATAACTCCTTAACCGTGAGGAGTTATGTGACGTTCCACATACCACTGGAAATGGCATGAAAAGCACTATCCATCTAGGATAGTTTCATTGACAAATTCACTTACCTTGATCTCATTATTCCACAAATAATCATGGGTTCTCTAACCATGCTTCTAGGATAACTCAATCCACAAAGCATCTTCCTGTGAGAGATTTCACCATAAGGGGACCACTTTGGAGTTCATCCATTTGTAGGTATTATCAACCATAAAAAGACAATAATGAGTCATCTTTACATCAAACAAACTTGGGTCCATTACCCAAACCTTTGTGCTACTGGGCTTTCTTCAAGGGTTGACATCAATGACAACCAAACTTAATCAACAGATTCCTATGTGGCCCTTTTCTCAAAGTAAGTATCTTACTAGTCCTTAACATGGGGGCCGACCTTGAGTATTGAAAAAGTAATCTTTTCCCTTTCAAAAAAATTATGCACCTAAAGATACCCTTCGAGCAGATTCAACCATTTATCTACAACATTTACATCTATCAGTCCTTCAAATAATGGAATATCAAAATTTACTTGTACCTTGAAGGGGGTTGTGTGGCCGCTTGATGAAGATGTGTCTCCCGTGGGAAGTCGTCGAAGGATTTGTGCAAAGTTGTCCATCATTTCATTCCTTTGTCACGCAATGGATTCCTCGAGCAACAATTTAAAAGGATCTCCTACTCCATCATCTTTCTTCTCATCCCCCATGAGTTGTGGTCGTGATCGGAGCGGTTGATCTTGCAAAGGATCGACTGGTTCGAGTCCCAAATGCTTGTATTTAGATCTTGTCGGGGACATGCACCGAGAAAAACAAATGAAGAGAAGATCGCTCCAATACCACTAATCTAGATTTATGAGCAGAACGAAATGAATAATAGATTGAATACAATAACACAGAGATACATAGAACAACAATAGATATCCAATGAAAAATAATTTCTATTGAATAAATAAAATAGGATGAAACTGTAAGACTGCAGAACCGAAACAACTTGCTCGAATGGTGGTAGCTATCTTTGAGAAGATATGTGATTGCTATGTGCATCCATCTGAGCATAATGATTACAATGAGGCTCCAGGTCTTTTTAACATTACTCATGAATGCCAAAACTCTAGACATCCAAAAACCCAAACCTAGGAGATGAAACACTGAAAGTTATGTGGGTCCCGATGGGTAAGTTGGTACCTCAACTTCTCGGAGTCGTAACTTTTGCATACGACCTTCGTTTTAGGCGCGTGATAGATCGTTGCAAATTTCTTTTCGAGATCTACACATTATGCCATCAAACTTTGACTTCATCTACAGTTTGATTGTGGCAAGCCAAAAAAACATTGTCTAGGGCCCAAAAACAACCCTGGAAGTACAAAAAGATGTACTTATATGAAAACTTATAAAATAAGTTAGTTGGAATAGGTGGGTGGCCACCAATTTCCACTTGGATGTTGTGTAGGGCTTCAAGACATTCCCAGAAGTGCATAACCCACAATTACAAAGAAATGTCATCATTACAGAGAAACATGTTGAACTAAAAACTATCAATATGAGCTAGTTGGAATAGGTGGGTGGCCACCAATATCCACCTAGATCAAAGAGATGGTAATTGGTCCACTCATGGGGGTGGAGGAGCACCATACTTAGTAGATGAATCTGAAGAAGAAGATCGATGGAAATGGTAAGTCCTCAACCTCCCGAGTAGGTTTGAGGAAACTAGAAATGTGATGCATCAATAACTTCATATCATGGGGTAGTGTCTCTCATATTGGTGCAAGCTCAAGGTCTCGCATGATCTCCCTAGCTTATACAGGAACCACTTTGTGGTGAGCCATTAATGCACATATATGATTTGTCTCTATACTCGAGGTAACTCATCAACCTCATCGCACACCAGGTCTCTATACTCGAGGCAACTCATCAACCTCATTCATCTCTTCATCTTGTTGGGGAGGTACCTCCCCAACATACGCGCTAAAATATGCAAAATAGCAGGCAACAATAATTAGATAGTTTAACAAAATGTTACAATAAATTGCATGTGCATTGCATAAGACAAAAAAATATGCAACTAGATTAATCAAAACATAACTACAATAATTCCTCTAGCATTTGGTGGCTCATCCTAACTAAATAAGATGTTTGCACATCCTTGCCAATCCATCGTTGCATATGAATACTATATAATATTGATGGTGTGACCATCCTCCCCAACGAGCAACTCCAATACATCTAAACTAACCAAACTACATGGGCACTTTGGTTGACCCCTCTTGGGAAACATCTATATGTGGATATGTACATCAATCATTGGCTTAGGAGGGAGGCAATCGAATGTCGGTCAAGTGATTGGAAACCTCTAAAAAAATAAAGTACATAACTTTGAAGCAAATGTAAAGACAATCCTCACATCAAACACAACATGACAGTGATTCAAAGCAAAACAAAACTATCACAGAAATGGTAGACCACCTAATTAGTCTATACCTTTGAACTAAAGCATCTACATAGTGCATGAGAGGGAAACTAATACTCTTTTCATTAGAGGTATAATGTGTTAGTGTCTTAAACAAAAATGACAGGCACCTAACCTCCTCTGCATAAAATGCACGTAAACACAACTAGGCACTAGCAACCTAAGAGTCACTAGGGTCAGTGATGTCTGCACTAACATATCTCTACACATGTTCGATTTGACCCTCTCTTGTAACATTGAGTGGGAGATTTGGGAATTGGGTAAAATCCTCCCCTCTCCTAGATATCCTAGTAATGAAATAAATATCTTCCTCTGTGGCTTGGTACCATAGATTAAGATCGACCTTGAATGTCTGTCGAGAATGTTCCCAACAATGGATCAATTGCATGAACAAGCATGTGTTCCCCTTGAGGGTTTAGCCTCATAATAAAACATGAGGAATCCAACATTCCTCAAAATGACATGAGTCTATGTTGTAATAGGGTGAGGGTACATATCCCTCTCCCTCTCTCAAGCCTCCCGCTCACAAACAAAATTTTACAGGTCAACCTGCTCTTGCTGTTGTCACTGTCGGTACCTCTAATTCACATAAAAAATTCGTTAAGCACAAACACATATATAACATAGAAAATCTATAATAAATTACAATTTTTATTTATTAAAATTTGAAATTATTTTTTTTGCAAAAAAATTATGTAAAATGCTCAGGTGTGCTTAAAAATAGAGATGCACCATATGTAGTGTGAAGTAATCATAATAACATCATAACTATTGCTCCTTATATAATGCATTGAGAAAGTGGATAAGGATTTCATTATTATCGGTAATTGGTGTGCCACTTGTATAGGGGCATAAACACCTAAATGGTGTGCCTTATATGCTTGGATACATCGAGAATGACACATCCATACATTTTTAAATGCACCTATAAGTTGGAAAATATTTATTTTATACCTTGGAATAACGATGTACTTCGGATGTAAAAGAGCATTAGTAACTATGATTCCTTAAATCCAGAAGAGCATTGACAAAAGAGGGAAATTTTCAAATTAAAGAATGCTTACCGATGTGTTACAATACAATGGTGCACCACCAATGACTCCTACTAGTTTTATATCATGCACCAATAAAGTAAAGGAATCATACATATGATTTGTGTTCCACAATGCCCTTTATGATGTACAAGAGCAATGCTAGAGGTGCCATTGAACATTTACAAATGCATCAAAAAGTGCAAGAATATGTTTACTTTAAACAAAGCATATCGATGCAATTGGTATGTGCCGGGTTGAGAAAAAGGTATAAATATTCTCCTTATTACTCTGATTTGTGATATATTCTTTGTTGACTTTTCTATTAATTTGAGGTAATAGGAAAGAAAATGGTTAAAAAGTCTTTAGGAAATATTATTAAATGATATTAGATATTTTCTAAACTTTGGTTTGAATTGTTTTGATTTTATGTAGAAATGGACAAATGTTGTTAACTAAAAATAATTAAGAAGATCATGAAGATGCACAAGCCATTGAAGATCAAAGAAATCAGGGACAAAATAGTTCAAAGGAAGATTGACTCTTTATCTTGCAATCTTCATAAATAGTAAAAGCAATCCTAAGGATCCCTCGATCCTCAGGATAGCTTAATTTACTTATCTCATTGTAATATATAAAGGACAGTGAACGATAGAGAGATACCTAGGAATTTAAACAAGAATTTGGATCTCTTAATTGTTGACATTTTGTACAACAATCCATTGTAAATGATTTATTAGTTATGGAATTAATGAAATCTTTAAGCGTTTTGATCATTTCTGCGTACTGAGTTTTAAGTAGCAGTGTCTTCTAAAGACCGTGGGCCCAGTCGAAAGGAGGTACTGTCTCATTTGTAATCTTATCAATTCTATTATAGTTCTATGATTTAAGTTTCCTTTCAACGGTTAAAATAGACTCATTAATGTGTTGATTCTTTTGTGAATTGGTTATGTTGTTCCATTGCAGAGAATAGATGTTCCATTTGAAGGCTATCGATTGATGTTCCATTTCCAATTGTTGTTAAATCATCGCTTGTGAATTCGTTTCATTTAAATCCGCATTTGTTGTTCCTTTCGCATTCATTGTTCCTTTTATCATGTTCACATTTGTTGTTCCTTTTATCAAATTCACATTTTTTGTTCCTTCTTAGATATAGAGTAGATCGTTGTTCATTTCCAATAGATTAACTAATCATTGAAAGATTGATTCATTAAGAGTTTCATAGACTAAAATTGTTGTTTCTTAGATAAATGAATGAATTCAGTAAAGTGATTGATGCTTTGATTTATGGTGTGTTTTCTGCTCAGGATATATTTCTGTTTGATTGAGTTATTAGTTTCAGAGTTTTTAGTCAATGTGTGAAGAACTTGATTATTACAGTAATTTAGATAGACTTGGATTTGTTGTAACTAAATTATCTACATGATTTAAACCTCTACAACTATCTCCATAGAATTTGCTGACAATATTGAGAGAAAAGATGAATCCTCATTTGATAAATTAATGTCAAACTAAGGTTGTTTCTAGGACATCTTTAGAGCCCAACATTTTGGCGTCATTGCCGAGGAGAATGTCAAAGATAGTATAGGTTGTGTCTCTAAAGGATGAGGTATTGAAAACAAAAGGTAAGAACCTACGTAGGAAACAAGTGAAATGCTTGTGCCAACACCCATCTTCAGCTAATGAATAGAGGTTATATAGGTGCATAGAATTTGTGTCAATGTGTATGACTAAGAAGAAAGAACCTAAAAAACAAAATCCCCACCAAAAATCACAAAATCCGAGGGCCCGGTGCTCCGTGTAAGAAGCACTTTATAGACAAAATTATCTGAAAATCTAAATCTCAAGCCTCGATTGGACCTTGAAAAGGTTCTACCCGAGTCCCTCAAGCAACAAATTCACCAACTGCAGCTCATGATGAGGTTCATAACAAAACTGAAGGAACTGAACAGAGTTTTCAAAGTACACACACTCCACTTTTCAGTCCTTTAGGCGAGGGAAGTTCTTGTAATTTGAGAGAAAGAGAAGGGGAGACCAGTGGAATTGTTGAGGAAAACCCACCATCACCTAAACCTGAATATCCTGTGATTCTGGTAGGTAAAGGAACACCTGAAATCCTAGAATTAGGAAGCGCGACCAAATTCCCTAAGGGACCAAGTAATCAACCACCCCGAATAGAACACCCATAAATCCTTGAAGGTTATTGGCACTTTTTCGACCAAATGGAACAACAAAATCCACCGTGACCCCAGACTTCCACGTTGGAATATCCTATAGTTGATCCGGTTGCGAACGCCCCAATGAAGCCCTTTCCACTACAAAATCTTTGAACCTTCAATGGATTGATCTCAGAGGACCCTGATGCGTTCTTATTCAAGTTTGATGTCATGTGTAGAGGATATGACTATACCTTTGAACCCCAAAAACTAAAGCTATTTCCTTTCACTTTGAAAGGAGCAACTTTATGATGGTTTATGGGACTAGGGGGAGGAACTATAAATTCATTAGATGAAATGAAACAAGCCTTCCTTACGAAATATCAAGACTACTGTAGAACCAGGGATTTAAGGGATGAAATCTTTAAAATGATTGCAAAAGAAAATGAAACACTAGAAGCATATGTTGAAAGATTTCAATACAACCTGCAGAGATCACCTTACGGTACACTACCAGGTGAGGTACTTAAAGCCACTCTAATAAAAGGTATGAAGGATGAATGGGTAGAAACATTGAATTTGATGGGAAAAGGAGATATTTATCAAGAAACATATGATGACATTATCCAATTGTGTATCAGGTGCTCGCGCGGTAGTACACGAAGTAGATCAGGAATATGAGCCCCCATCACTAGAAGTAGTAACATTACTAGCGGGAGTGTCACCCGAGCAGAAATTGGTAATCTTTTAGAAAATTTTAAAACTGACATTTTGAGTACTCTGAATACATAATTAGATGTTTTGTAGGTTAAACAGAAACAAGCAGAAGAAGAATAGTCGTTGGCTATATTTTGTCCCCGATGCAGAAAGAAACATGGTTCAAGAGAGTGTCCCTTGGACGTGGTTCAGACCTACACCATTTGTGCCAAAGACCATGCGACAAAGCAATGTCCATCACTCCTAGGACTGAAAGTTGTATTTAAAGAAGCAGAAGAAGAAATTGAACCAGTATATCTGATGGCTCAACGTCGCAAATGGCAGGATCGTAAACACAGGTATGCTATAAGATCCTTCTTCTTTCTTTTCTGGGCAGTATAATCAACAACATAATTATGGAAACACATGGCATGGCCAACAATTTGCTAATCCCACCTAGTAGTCCCAACAATATCCTACTGCACCCTGGCCAAATCAACCAATTTCTAACCCTACTTGGCCTAACTTACAATATCCTACACCATTTTGGTAGAATTCAAATAATAACCCCTATCCTTCACAGTGGACTAGCACAACTGTTCAAGCCCCCAATTGGTCTGAAAACTGGCAGCGCCCCATGAGACTGGCCAATCAACCCATGTGAATGGCTCCTCAAGCTCAACCCACTTTACAAGCTCCACTTCAACTACCCCAGAATCCTCAACCTCAAATGCGCCCTCAACTACCAGCTCAACCCAACCTGAATCCTAACAACATACTAGTCCAGCGCGTGCAAATTGTCGAGAATTTGGAGGGTGCAACAAACTTTGGTTGAGATCGGGGCGTGTAATTTCTCTTGAAGAAAGTGACATTAATCAAGAACATGAGAATGAGAATGATAGAAAACCAACAATAAAACCATCGATTGTGGTCATAACAGAAGAAACAAAATAGGGGGAAAACACAATCGAGCAACAAAATCCTGATAAAAACATAATTTATCCTCCCCCATTTCCCGAGAGGCTAATGATAGCAAAACCAACCGTATATCCTAACTTTGATATCATTGGGGAACTAAAGAATCTATGTGTTAAAATTCCACTCCTTCGGGATTTACAAGACATCCCAATTTATGCAAAAACAATTAAAGAATTATGTGAGAAGAAGTCTGGAAGGAAAACTAAGAACCCATCAACTGTTCACGTGGTAGGAACTTTGTCTGATCCTATTCTAGGCAAGAAGGAGCTAGTCAAGTACATGGACCCAGGGAATCCTGTGGTAACGGTTCAAATACAGGGTTGTTTTTTTCCAAATACACTGGTGGATTTGGGGGCAACCATCAATATTATGACCACTGAGACCTATAATGTCCTGGGTATCACCTCCTTCGAACCTACTTCAACTATGCTAGAACTAGCTAATAGATCAGTGGTTAAACTAGTCAGAACCTTACAGAACATAGAAATCTCGATCGACTCTTGGGAATACCCAGCGGATTTCCTAGTTATCAACCGTGGAAGTAGACTTGATGGACACCCATTGATATTGGAACGACTGTGGCTAGCAACAACATATGCATACATAAAAAGTCACACAGGTAACATGAAAATTGCTAGAGGGAGTGCTATAATTAACCTTATCGTATCCTCCGGCTAAACCAAGTCTGTCTGTCATACATTAGCAGTTGCAACCACCTAGATATCCAGAAGAAAATCTATGATCTCCTCTCACACTGGAAGAAGATCTTGGGCTCAAAAACCAACTAGAAGATGATGTGATCAACAACTTCATTAACAACCCAACTGTTGCAAGCAACCCAACGTGTCAAATGCTAAAAGTTGTTTTAGATAATGAGGCACAGGGAGATCCTTTGGAAGAATTGATGGAGCAAAAAATTCCCACTATTGTTGTCCATAACAACATTACATTTGAAATCACACCAGGAAGATTTCTGAATATTAACGCCAATTTGAATGAGCAAGAACAACAAAAATTGATTCAGATCCTTTCTAAATATTAACAGAATTTTGCTTGGGAGTATCTTGACAAGAAGGGCATTGATTCCCAACTATGTACACATCATATCTATATTGAAATAGATGCCCGACCCATCTAACAACCCCAACGAAGATTAAACGCTCATCTCAGGGACATTGTCAAAGAAGAATTACAGAAACTGTTGGATGTAGATTTCATATATCCTATTTTAGATAGCCAGTGGGTCTCTCCACTAGTAATCATCCCTAAAAAGAATGATAAATGGTGAATCTGTGTAGATTACAGAGAACTCGATAAGGCTACCCAGAAGGACCATTTTCCCCTACCTTTTATTGATCATGTCCTTGATACTTTAACAGGGAAGCGGTTTTTTTCCTTCCTAGATGGCTTTAACAGTTATAATCAGATTTAAATTGCTCTGGAAGACCAGGATAAAACTACATTTACATGTCCCTAGGGTACCTTCACATATCGAGTATTTCCCTTTGGATTATGTAATGCTCCAGCTACATTCCAGAGAGATATTTTAAGCATATTTTTTTATTTAATTAATGAAGGAATTGAAGTTTACATGGACGATTTTACCCCTTATGGCACTGACTTTGATCAAGCTTTAAGAAATCTAGAGAAGGTACTAGAATGATGCATTTCTACCAGGCTATGTTTAAGTCATGATAAATTTCATATGATGATGAACGAAGGTGTGGTACTAGGACACTATGTTTCTGTAGACGAAATCAAGGTAGACCCAACAAAAATAGAGGTAATCCTTGATTTGCCTACACCTCATACACAAAACAAGTTACGTAGTTTCCTTGGTTGTGCAGGATATTATCGCAGATTCATAGAAATGTTTTCAAGAATAGCTGGACCTTTACATGCTTTAACTGGTAATGTGGAATTTCAGTGGTCTGATAAGTGTGATGTTGCATTTGCGGATCTTAAAAGGTTAATTTCAACAACACCGGTACTGAGAAGACCAAACTGTAAATTACCATTTCACATCTCTTCAGACACATTAGATATCGCTATAGGCACTGTCCTTGGACAGGAAGAAGACACAAAACCTTATGCTATTTGTTTTAGTAGCAAAAATCTTACTCCTGCCAAATTAAATTACACAGTAACAGAAAAAAAAAATTAGTCGTTATACATGCTATTAATAAATTCCGCCACTATATAACAGATTATTCAGTAATTTTGTATATTGATCACTCTGCTATCAGATATTTAGCCAGCAAACCAATTACTAATGGATGGGTTACTCGATGGTTGTTGTTATTGCAGGAATTCAACATCACCAGTACCATTAAGGATCGTCCGAGAAGAGAGAATCTTGTTGCAGATTTCTTGTCTCGTGTACCCAAAACAGATAACTCTTTGACAGTTGAGGACCAATTTCCAGATGAAAACTTGTTTGTCTTGACTATTAAGATGCCTTGGTACGCTGATGTGGAAAATTATCTGGCAGCTGGGAAATTACCAGCACACCTGTCATCAAGAGAAAGAAAATTAATCGTTCAGCACAGTGCATGATTCACCTGGATTGGTGGATATCTTTTCCACACAGGGTCTAATCTTCAGATCCAAAGATATATCAGAGACGATGAAATTTACGATGTCTTGAAGGCAGGTCACGATGAGCCTTGTGGCAGACATTTTGCACACCGCAGAACTAGGCATAAGGTTTTACAGATGGGATATTATTGGCCCTCAATATTCAAAGATTCAAAGAATTATGTCCAGGCCTGTGACAGCTGTCAAAGGATGGGTCGACCAGGCCAAGCTGATGAAATGCCCCTACAACCACAAGTGGGTATGGAACCTTTTGAGAGATGGGAACTGGATTTCCTTGGCCCCTTCAACCCAAAATCAAACTAGAAAGCTTACATACTAGTTGCAACAGACTATATGACCAAGTGGGTAGAAGCAATGGACTTGCCAAACACAACTGAGGAAGCAGTCATTAATTTTATCTTTGAACTATTTGTACGTTATGGATTACCCAGGGAAGTAATCAAGGATGGAGGGTCGCAATTTACAACACATAAAATCTCAGTCACTCTGCGCAATTATCACATTAAACACAAGGTTACCTCCCCATACCACCCAAAAGCAAATGGACAAGTGGAAAGTACCAATAAGGTCTTGGAGGCCATCTTGACAAAAACAATTTCAACAAACTATCAAAATTGGGCAGTCGAGCTTCCAAATTCCTTATGGGCCTATCGCACAACATGGCATAACACTACTGGCTACTCTCTTTATCACCTAGTCTTTGGCAAAGAACCTATCTTTCCAATTGAATTTGAGATCAAGACTCTAAGAATGGCCTAGGAAATTGGGTTGGATCTTACAGAAGCACATACACAGTGCTTACAACAGTTCAATGAGTTAGATGAAGCACGCTTGTTCGCCCTTCAGCGCACAACTGTTATTCATCAACAGAGAGCTAGCTGGCATGATAAGCATATCAAGAAGAAATCCTTCCATAAATGTGATTGGGTGCTTCTCTATGATTCCAGATTTCAAGATTTTCCTGGGAAATTGCAGATAAGGTGGTTGGGACCATATGAAATCAAATAAGTCCATGATAATGGCATTGTCACTTTAGATACCATCGACGAGTTTGGTTCTCCTTTTCTGGTAAATGGACATCAACTACGACTCTACCACCAGCCGCTTTCAAAAGAATCCTTTTGCCAAGAAGTAAGTAATGATTCTACTGTTCAAATTTTAGCTGGTTGGGAAGGTAACCCAACAACTTCAGCTTCACGAAATTGTTGTCTTTCCAACACTGTACATATTGTATATATTTTTGTTTAAAGATTTGATCGAGTTTTAGGTTTTTACTTTCTAGGAAAGTCACTATAAAGAGTTTTGGGGGATAAAAACTAGAAAAGATGATTGCAACGAAATATAATTAGAACTCTTTTCTGTTCCTTATTTAAAAATTTCAAATTTCTCGTCTCACTTCGAAAAATTCATCAAATATAAACCTTGTTTTATACAGGAGATGAATATGTCATGTTCTGCAACAAAAAGTCGGGCGACTGCACTAAAAGAATGCACAACTGTGGTAAATATAAAATGAATGCAAACCATCTAATATATTGTATTCTTCCGATCATTGAATAAACCTACGCGTAAAATTAAAAATTAGTTGATCCTAGATTCGCTAAAACAAAAATGTCTGCGAGAGGTATCTAATTACTTAATTAGATGGTTAAATTTGAACATCATTGTTGTCGTTCATTCGAATGTAACAACTGTTGTTCCCTTTGTTGCAATTCTCGTTCCCTTTGTGGGTAGTATCGTTCATTCGAACTTAACAACTGTCGTTCCCTTTGTCGTGATTGTCGTTCCTTTTTCGAGTAGCTTTGTTCATTTGAAAGAAACAACTGGTGTTGCTTTTTGCGGTTGTTCCTCTTGTTGTTCTTTTTCCTTGAAAGTAACGATTTATGTTTTTCACCAACAACACGTGTTGTTTCTATGACTGCTCCTGATACGTTTAACCACTCCTTTGGGTATGAACTTCACTAACTAATTTTCAACAACATCATTTCCTAATCATCATGGTAACGATTTGTCATTTTTTGAGGAATATCTAGCATACCTTATCGAATTGTTTATGGATTGATTTTTTTTTCGAATTATCCTAATATTGTTCATAATCCTTAACCACCGTAATTCATTTTCCCCCCTTATATACATGCATATACTTGAATGACAAATTTCCTTCACATCATAATAAGGAGTCTAACGCAAATTTTTACTTGGCCTTCTTACACTTCTTATTCCATCCCACACTCTTAAGGAGTAGATGAGCCTCCCTTAATAAAGCCAAAAAGAAGAAGAGAAAATGAAATAATAATAAAATAAATAAATATAAATAAAGAAAATAACCTTCTCCCCAAAAGGATAGGGGGTTTCATCATGAGCCAACCTACCACAATCATAAGAGATTAACATAAGTGATATTCCCACTATGGATACCACACTAGGGCAATGACCTTTGGCATTTAGGGTCCAAGGACAAGAGGTCTCATCACGAGCCGCCTTGTTCACTTTGTTATGATCTAGTGAGTGGCATTATTTTTATCTGGCCACCAAACCAAGATAGTGGCCTTTTTGGGAAAAGACCATTCAAACTATTTATTGAGGATACTGGCTCATCTATGGGTTAAAAGGCAACCCTGTCAAGGCTATGGAGGTCTGCTGGCAGTAGTGGCTCTACCTGTGGTATTGAATTTTATCTTAATACCCTAAGATTTTATTGTGTTCATAGACTTCCTTTCCTAAAAAATAGGCTATCATTCGGATTATATTCAACACAAGGGAAAGTAACAAAGTTATGACGTGTGGCATATTTATAAAACGTGAACAAATTAGGACTACTCAGAATATTCTTCCTTAACATATCGAACGTTGGTATTTGAACTTGTACTTTCCACAAAAGGTGTCATTATCGTTCATGATTAACATTCAAATGCTTTGAAAGTTGTTAACGATCATTCTCCCAGCGACGATAGCGTAATAATTATCCCTCACTTGACTGACTGCCATCATTACGATCACAAATACCGACGGTCGAGGTCGAACTTTTCATTTATTAGGGGGCAGATCTTCCACATGATTATTGATAGACCATGATGATTACAAATAATGGGAAAATTCTTATTTCTATATACCATTGTTGTTCTGTAATTTTTACCATTTCTAGTAATTTTTTCTCACAGGCTGGTCTAATTAAGTTTGCAGCTGGGAACGATAGTTGTGACAACTTGTTTGTAGAATACATGGGTGGCCGAAGCATTCGTCGTGAGCCGACATTGCTGCAAGTAATTGACCAAGCAAGGGAAATTCTACACCATCTAGGGTGGACGAAATACTTCAACAAACTGCAGGGATTCGACATAAATGTCACGCTAGCATTATTCCAAACTTTATGGGAGGGAGTCTCAATAATTTGGGGCATAGAAATACCAGTTACCGATTCCATCGTAACTAAGGTAACAGGCCTCCCAAATGAAGGAACATAGTGGACTGGGAAATACACAACACTTAAAGAAGTTTTGGATTCCTTTGCAGAACCAAGAGAAGAATTCGACAAAAAAGGGAAAGGCCTAAACCCCACTACTCTTAGCGAGCCATGGAGGGAGCTAGCAAGCGTGATACATAGATATATCACATGCGACGGGTGATACGATGTGGTGATACTGCGCCACCTCAAACTGCTGACAATATTAAAACAACGGTTAGTGATAAATTTACGATTCTTTTTTAATACCATGCTACATGAAGTCGTTGGGAGAACCCAAAAATCCAAAGACCCTGCTAATGTAATTAGTCATCACGGGTTAGTAAAATTCATAGCAAACAGGGCTTTAAACCATACACAAATTACTTGGGGGGACTTAATTGAGCCCGATAGGCCCCTGCAAATTGAGCAACCTGAACTTCACCATGAAATTCCTCTTATTGGAATTAAGACAGCCCAGACAGAGGGGGATAATGCCCAAATTGAAATTCCAGTACCACAACTTGAAATGGAAGGAGACCTCATTTAGTTGGCAGAAACTCAGATCATGCAGACAGGAACATCAAAGAAGAAGAGATAGAGAACAATTTATGTTCCTGAAACCTCCACTGTAAAAAGAAGAAAGGGTAAAGAGACAACACAACTTGAAAGCACTTAGGAAACTGTACAAACAGAACAACCATCACATGAAAGCCCTGCAGAACAACAGGATGATTTATTTGGAAGTTATGAAGAAGAGATGGCCCAAGTATTGGGAAATTTAGGGATATCACTTACTGAAGATACAGACAAGTCAGGAGAGCCCCAAGCTCCAACTTCTTCTCATTCAAACCCTGTCTTTGATCTTCCTGATATGGATATGTCATCTCCTGAGGAAACAAAACATCCAGAACCCCAGTTCTATGAGAACAATCCTTTAGAGAAACCAAAGCACCTTGAAGATACAGGGAATCAATTACGAGTTGATCAAGGTTAAGAAATTCCCCATAGATAGAAAGAAACAACAGGAAAATGCAATCACATAATCATAAAATTAGAACATGAACACAAGACATTGAGGAAAAGGGTTAAGAAAATAAAAGTATTAAAACCAAAAGTTGGCAGATTGAAAGAAACAATTAGACAACTTAAGAAACAACTGGAACAAGATGACAAATCCCATGAGAAGAAGAAATCTAAGAGGGCTAGAGTACAAGGAAGAAATCCACTTCCTAGAAGGACAAATCACACCAATTATGTTGGAACACAAACAAAATTTCATGCTCCTTTGTAAACACTTGAAATAGAAACTCAGACAGAGGATCCAACAACAATAGAAACAATTGTTCAGACTGAAGGAGTATTCCATTCTCCTAAAAGGATGCCATTACTAGAAGGTTGGAAGTTGAACTAGAATAATCCCAACAAACCCTAACTCAATGCAGAAGTGAAATGGTAACAGTGACAGAACATCAAAAAGTTGTCAGACAACTCCGAGCCATATCAACAACTGAGAATGAGACCTTTGTTGAGCTCAAAAGAGCTAAAGAAAAGGTGAAGATGGTATAGGGCCAACTTGAAGGAGCTTTGGAGCAAATCAAAGAAATTTGCTCTGTTTATTCTGATATATTAGCTTGTAGGGCCCCTACTACTAATTATGCCCTATTCCTATTAGAACACTATTTGTTATTAAAAGTAAAGCTATTAGGGTGGGCACACCTTCTGAGTTCACCACTGTTTCTAATTTTGTTTCATGTTTTAAAGAACAAGAGGATGGAGTACAATACTTTTTGTGTGAACTATATCTTCACAACTTCATCCTAGAAGAAAACAGAGAGGAGAACCCCAATCCATTCATTGGGGATATCCAGTTTTAGGCCTTTTTGTCTTTTGCAAAGAATCAAATTAGGTGGGCTAAAGCGCATAAGATCTTCATGAAAAGGGAGAATGGACTAGACTTGTGGATCAGAGGGGAACCTCATAAATCTTTTCATACCATTATGTAGCATAGAACATTCATGAAAAGGGAGAAGGTTGTGGAATCTTTAGCCCCCATCCATAGACATTTTGTACCTTTAGGTCTACAATATTTTGGAGAGATTAAAGAAGAAGCCCTTTCTACTTCCAAATTAAGATGGAATGTCTCTTAAAATGAAGTCAAGAATAGGGAACCATTTGGTATCATAAATTTTCAAGCAGCTGCTCTCATGTTAGAGAGGTATGCCAAAATGATTATGGAAGAAGAGCCTTCTTGGATTGGATGTAGGTATAGTCCCCCTATTATTTGGTATCCTCCAGAGGGTTATCAAAGTGTTTATGAGATTCGTAATAAAACGAAAGATGTTGCTTTTGAAGAGATTAAAGGTGATCATGGGTTTCGAAGACCTAGGGAAGAGACCTCTCCACCCTTCAGTATCACTGCTTTGCATATAATCTCTCTTGTTGCATGAGAACATGCAGAAAGATAAGTTGAGGGGTATGTTGGGTTGAGAAAAATGTATAAATATTCTCCTCATTACTCTCATTTGTGATATATTCTTTGTTGACTTTTCTATTAATTTGAAATAATAGGAAAGAAAATGGTTAAAAAGTCTTTAGGAAATATTATTAAATGTTATTCGATATTTTTCTAAACTTTGGTTTGAATTGTTTTGATTTTCTGTAGAAATGGACAAATGTTGTTAACTAAAGATAACTAAGAAGATCATGAAGATGCACATGCCATTGAAGATCGAAGAAATCAGGCACAAAACGGTTCAAAGGAAGATTGACTCTTTATGTTGCAATCTTCATAAATAGTAAAAGAAATCATGAGGATCTCTCGATCCTCGGGATAGCTTAATTTACTTATCTCATTGTAATATATAAAGGACAATGAATGATAGAGAGATACCCAAGAATTTAAACAAGAATTCAGATCTCTTAATTGTTGACATTTTGTACAACAATCCATTGTAAATGATTTATTAGTTGTGGAATTAATGAAAGCTTCAAGTGTTTTGATCATTTCTGCGTACTGAGTTTTTCGTAGCAGTATCTTATGAAGACCGTGGGCCCAATCGAAAGTAGTTACTGTCTCATTTGTAATCTTATCAATTATGTTACAGTTCTATGATTTAAGTTGCCTTTCAACAGTTAAAATAGACTCGTTAATGTGTTGATTCTTTTGTGAATTGGTTATGTTGTTCCATTGCAGAGAATAGATGTTCCATTTGAAGATTATCGATTGTTGTTCCATTTCCAATTGTTGTTAAATCATCGCTTGTGAATTCCTTTCATTTAAATCCGCATTTGGTGTTCCTTTCGCATTCGTTGTTCCTTTTATCAAATTCACATTTGTTGTTCATGTTATCAAATTCACATTTGTTGTTCCTTCTTAGATATACAGTAGATCGTTGTTCCTTTCCAGTAGATTAATTAATCATTGAAAGATTGATTCATTAAGAGTTTCATAGACTGAAATTGTTGTTTCTTAGATAAATGAATGAATTCAATAAAGTGATTGATGCTTTGATTTATGGTGTGTTTTCCGCTCATGATATATTTATGTTTGATTGAGTTATTAGTTTCAGAGTTTTTAGTCAGTGTGTGAAGAACTTGATTATTACAGTAATTTAGATAGACTCAGATTTGATGTAACTGAATTATCTACACGATTTAAACCTCTACAACTATCTGCATAGAATTTTCTAACATTCTTGAGAGAAAATACAAATCCTCAATTGATAAATTAATGTCAGACTAAGGTTGTTTCTAGGACATTTTTAGAGCCCAACAATATGTACTAAGGCACTTCTAACAGTGCCTTCGTACATTTCTTAGATTGTTGACAAGCCTAAGATGTTTCTTAGATCACTAACAAGCTCTCAATGGCGCATTTATAATATCGAGAAGCACCAAGTACAATGCCACCTAGTATTATAAAGAGCATTGACAAAGCGAGGGAACAATATTTATTATTTGTGTTCCATAGTGCACTTATGGTGTACAAGAGCATTGGTAGATGTGTTATTGAACATTTACAAATGCACTATAAAGAGCAAGAATATGTTTAATTTAAATAAACACTATCAGTGCACTTGGTATGTATGGAGACATCATTAAAGGTGCATTTGTACATTTCTTAGAGAATTTATGAGACCAAGATATTTGTATATAAAAAGTACTAAATGATGTGCTTATAATATCAAGAACATCGAGTATTGTGCCACCTAATATTACAAAGAGCACCAACAAAGTGGGGGAATCATATTTATTATTTGTGTTTCACAATGCACTTGTGATGTACAAGTGCACCTATAGAGGTGCTATCAAACATTTGCATACACATCGGAAAGCATAAGAATATGTTTGATTTACACAAAACCTATTGATGCACTTAGTATGTATGGAGGCACCAACATTTCCTAGAGCATTGAAAAACTCGGGATATTGTTTTTATATAAAATCCCTCAATGTTGTGTTTATAATATCAAGAAGCACCGATGTGATGCCACCTAATGTTATAAAGAGAACCAAACAAATGTTAGTTTGTTTTAATGTTTTACTGGGCACTCTATGTAAAATGATGCACCATGTAGTTTGGTGTGAGATGAATGACTTGAACACATTGTGTGGAATTTTAAAAAAATTTGAAAAAAAAGGCAAACTTAAGTCAAATTCTTCATTTTAATATGATAAAAATGTAAATGGGGATGCCCTACCAAGAAGGCATGGTTACCATGTAGATAAAAAATGAAAATATTGTACCATTTTGCAAAATTAAAAAAACAAGCCAAATCCACCAACGAAGCGAAGGAATTAAGGAATCTGACAAAACAATAGCAAAAACAATGGGTAGTTGTATAAGAATGGTGAGCATTGGTGCTTGTATGGTTGGAAGCATTGAAGGAAAAGTAAAAATGGAATTATAGTTTGGTGACCTTTTTTTTTACCCTACCTCGATACACTTGATAGCTAGACACACTAGTGCGTTTATGTGTTCCTTGTGCATTGTAGATTTTTTTTGTTTTAATTTGTGGATGGGTGCACTTATTTGGGCGCACTGGTGCATGTCTGGGATACTAAGAGCACTGATTTGTTTTTTAATATTTTTAAAATAAAAACCTACATTTTATAAAAAAAAAAATCTAAACCTAATTAGGTGCCTCTTACAAATAGATGCACTAATGTCTGTGATATCACAAAATACATTATCAGGTGTGCCTATATAAGGAATGCATCACGAGACCTTCTATGGGTGTGCATCCATACATTTTTTGTATTTTTTTTTTAAATAAAAACCAATATTGCATAGCAAAATGTCTAAAATCGTTTGGTGCATTATAGATAGTAATGGATCAATGCGCTTTTTAGTTTCCGAGGCACTAATTAGAATTTGTTTAAAATTAAAACACATCCATTTTATTATTATCATGGATTAGTTACAATAAATTTTGGGGCACCTGGTTATTTAACACACCGGTGTGCCATATATATGGGTGCATTGGTGTGCTTTATACAATTTAAGCGCACCAATGAAAAAACCTTTGCTAAAAGCTCCACCTGCCTACCTTTGCTATAAACAGACAAGGGATAATTTTTTGGGGGAGGTTCTACAAAAACCCCCATTAGAAGGTGTTTTCCTTATAGTGATGTTATGAGGCACATGAATCTAATTAAATAAGAACATTTTGTCTTTACATAATTTACAAAAAATTGAGGGGGTAGAAGAAATAAGCTAGGGAAAATGATAGGTCGTGATTGTTGGTATTTTGTACATGAACTGTTGAGTTGTCCAACCACATCAATGTACATGTATTACTTGGGTTTGTGTTTATTATGATGTCAACATGCTAGGTTGCACGAAAAATATTATCACATCATAGTTTTTTTTCTAAGAGTCTTGGTCACATTGATGAATTGTGCAACATCATTTTAGCACATCTTTGATACAAAACTACTTTTTCACTTTGATTCTCTGCGAAGGTTGACCACTACAATGCATGTCATGCATTGGCTTTGCAGCACTATTTCACAGCTCGCTACAAACTTGTGCACCCATACTTAGACAAATTATAGTTGAAACTCCATTTAGCATGCTTCCAATAATCATTCACTTAGTTGATCCATGAATCCCTTTAAGAGTGAACCTCCTTACTTAGTACTCATTGGTTCCCAAAACTATCCTTCCAGTTGAGAAAACTGCTTTTGTATTTTCTTTCAGGTGTACCACACACTAAACTAGGTTGACTATTTTTAAAGCTCCATCTAAGAAATTTTGGTATTCCCTGCCCAATTGCTCACTTTTTGCATTGGAGAACTATATCTTCTTCCAACTCCATGCCAACTTTGGCATCATGCTCTTTGACAATTAGCATGACAAATTCTTCTTCACCATTGTCTAACATCAATGACTTGTAAAGCTTCATGAGATCCACCTTGAACACTTAATCAATTCCCATATGAACTAGTAAATTCAATTTGAGCATGTTCTCTCCAATCTACTTGATGATAGTGCATGTGTTTGATTTGAGCAACTCGAGTTTTTTACTTTCTTCGTAAAACAATGTTTTTGAAGATAAACCCAATCTCTTTCTCTCCCACAAAAGTGATGATTTACATTATGTTGATCATGTTTGGCCTTTTATTTCAATGACTCTTTTGCAAAGATCCTCAAACTTGATCACAAACTTTCAAAATGTAGTTGACAAACCTCATTACTTACTCATGTGCAAGAATTTCATTCAGTGTCATTTCCTCAAGAATGGGACCCATAATAGTGAGTGGATCATTGGTTAGGGATCTAAGTCATGCTTCAAAATGGTGAATGCTTCAAAAGGGTGAAGTGTGCATTATGCTAGTCATTCCATGATTGTAATTATGTTGCACATACAAGATTTTGGTATCTCGAGTCTTTAGATGTCCATGATTGAAAATACACAACAATATCTTTTTTATGGAAAGTAGTAATCCTCTTTATCTTAGTATCCATTGATCCCTATAACACTTGTAAAAAGTAATTAATAAATCTACTATTGTAGTTATAGATGATTGATGATTGCGATGAGAGGTGTATTCTACAACCCAATATAGGGGGAGATTGTCATGTCCACTTGTCCATTTTTTTTTCGTAAATACATAGGGATTTTTTTTTTATTCTATAGGTAAACGATCCATACAAAAATTCTCAGCTACTGGTCTGCCACTGGGGAAACCAAACCAATAGTAGAGGAAGAGCTTATCAGTCCAAACAATTTGTATGATGTTTTTAAACAGTCTTTGACTTACTTGATATGCCATGTAAATATACTTTTGAGAGTGACTAGAGGCTAAAATAGAGTGATGCATGCTCTTCATTATATCAAAATGAACAAGGAAAATCATACTAATTATCCTGATGGAGGTGGAGCTTGAGGCTCCTGTGGGGGAGTGAGAGTTGCCTACATATTGAGTTGTGCTGCTGCTGAACTAGATGGAGGGAGACGCGCCAGGACCTCGTGAAGGAGGAGGTGAAATTCATCCATCTAGAGTTGAATGGTACTATGAGCTTCCTCCCTGGTTTGCAACATTTGTCCTAGAAGCATCTTCAAGTGCCAATAGAGTTCTATTGTTCGCTAGTATTTTGATTCATGACCATGCGAGCTGCGAATGTTAGGCACCCAATTGATGATCCCCTCATCCACCTCCTACGTTGGTGTCGAGATGCATTCTTTTTGAATATCTGCTTCAACCTCTTCAATTTTATCTCGGATGTGCTGAGGAATTGCCTCTTGGAAAGTCGTCGTTGTTGCATGAGCATCCTGTTGAACACGGGTTGTGGGAGTCCTTACTTCTTTATGGTCGGAGGAGGTCTTTGAGGGAGAGTCTCCACCTCATCTATAACCTCTATTGTATCCTCTATGGGGGGCCATGGTGCTCGCAATTTGGTTATTGAACCAAAGGCACATGCCAATCTACAATGGGTTTGGGGACAACCTACAATGTTGCCCATCATGGAGACCAACTCAAGCCAGAGCTTCCCTGTTTCTGCAGCACCTAAATTTTGACCAATTCTTGGGGGTCCCAGGACTATCAAATGCTTCAACATTTTTGTCACTCTCCTTATTCATACTGTCGAGACTCGAAATCCCGGTAGATCCTTCCATTAACATTTTTTTCCTGTCTCTATGGATCCTTAACTAGCTCGATTCAATTGTCTTGGTACTTGGTGTACTGATAACCTCGCGCTTGGCATGTGCCACACGCACCTCTCATCTTCACTTTGCCTTGACAATTGGGTGCCAAAGTCTTGGAGCTTGAAGTAGTGGGTGCACAATTAATATTCATTGGGGGAGGGGGGGGGAGGGCACATGATGTCCCCTTGT
>ML777502.1:795310-806001 GCA_009831015.1 Picea engelmannii
CGTTTTTGGGCATACATGGCAAGAAAGAAAATCACATAACAATGGAAAAAAATGGTTTTTGATCCATCAAAAATCTATTTTGAAGATGTAAAACTCATTGCCACTGAAAACCTATGAAAATCTATGGTGAAAAAATGAGAAATGATGGGCAAATTTTTTTACTTACCTCCAAATGCAAAAACTTTGAAATGGACTAAAAATTCCAATGCCAAATCTACAAATCTGACCCTTGAATCCACAAAATCCCATTGACAAACTCCTCCTTGGCTGGTTGAATGGCTTGGCTCTCCTCCTTGGCTAAATGCACAAATAAAACACAAAAACCCCCTCACGGACCCCTTAAACCCGTGGGTTTCTAAATTTTTTTAGACAGCCGATTTTTTCCCATCAACCCGCGATTTTTTCCTGATTTTTTCAAAAAAATCGCCAAAACCCCCCTCACGGACCCCTTAAACCCGCGGGTTTTTAAATTTTTTTAGATAGCCAATTTTTTCCCATCGACCTGTGATTTTTTCCCGATTTTTTCAAAAAAATCGCCAAAAAATCGACTGATATTTTCAGCGATTTTTTTTGAAAAAATCGTCTTCAAGAAAAATTGCGATTTCTCGCGATTTTGGCGATTTTTAGGCAATTTTCTCAACAGAGCTTTATACTTCTCAATACTTCTTGTTGCCGTCCTAATACACACTTGCAAACGTGAGCTAAGTCCGGCTCACTTAGTGTGTCCTTGGAGGCACAATGTTTAGGTTCGCAGCCCACGCTGTCACTTTGACCGAAACCTCTTCCGTCTAGGCTCATTCCTAGGGAAGCCAAGGGGGGTAGACCCTAGTTTCTAGATAAGATTTAGAGTTTAAGTTTCTAGGAGTTGATTTTAATTTGTTAAGGTTGTGGGGGAGTCTAACCTATGATGCAAAGGCAACAATGCAAGATGCCAGGTTAGTATGTTAAGCAAGCCCTTTCCCTAAGTCAACTAAGACTAGTGCCTAAGGTTGGGCAAGGGGTCAACTAGAGTTAAAGGGTGTTTCGTTACAATAGAATTACAAGTTACTTACAAAAGAATAATTATACCAATACTTACAATAAATAATGCTAGATACAAAATGATACAACACAACAAGCTAACCACATTATTTCAATGTGCAGGATTTAAAGAAGATCAAGGTATTAGCATCATCAACACATTAGGCCTAAGCATGCCCTAATAGCACTTACTCTATTGGACTACTCTTCAATGGCAACATCAACATTCACAAGTCAAAGGAAAACTTAGAAGATTTAAAAGTTAAGGCTCAAGTATTCCACAATGATTATGATACTCAACACTTAGTTATTTAACCCACAAGGTATTATTAGATGAAAGATTGAATTACAAGTATTAAGCCCAAGGTTTAATTACTTAGTGAGTTAAGGGTTCTTAAGATTGAAAATATTTTATTGCCCTTATTAGATGTTTCACCAAAAACCTCCTACCCCTATTGCCAAATGACTGCTGGATGCTTAAGAAGTGAAGCAACGAGGCCCACCCTAGCTTCGTAGGTCAACCCTAAGAATTGAGTTTTTATGGAAAGGACGCTCCTTCGTGCCGTGAGACCATCCCCGGACTATCACCTTCCTTTGCCCTCCTCAATCCTCGTTTAGATGGTGAAGATGGTGGTTTAAAGTACCCTATTAAGTCTATTAAGTATGTATATCAATTGGTTAGACTTTAAGGTGTATTTTGAAGTGTTTTAGTGATTTTGAGATGCTTAAAATTGGTGATTTTAGACCAAAACCGAAACTTTTATGAGCTTAGAAAGTGTTATTTAAGCATAAGAATGGAGAGCATTAACACATATAAAGCATTTAAAGAGAGCTCAATAACGATTTAGTTTATCACCATGCATTAGATCATTAACATGAGTAGGCTTGTTATGAAAGAAAACTAAAGCACAATGCAAGAACAACTTGCCCAAAAGAGAAAGAAGGAAGCTCAAGCTTATCACCACTTATCTTATGTTCGTTTAAAACATTAAGAGAAAAGCACTAAGTGTGAAAGAAAGCTTGACAGATTTAGTTATATGTCTACACTATCAACTTATCAACAACACATTCACTTAAGTGTGGTGGCAAATGGCCTTAAGGTGTTATAACATGAAAAGCAAAACCATTTACTAAACTATCAAAGCATTAACCATTTAGTGTGTTGGATTTAGAGCATGTAAACAATATAGATCTTGAAAGATATAGCTTATGCAAATAGATCTAAGTAAGTTGATTATGCCCCAAGGGCTTAAGCTTAAAAATTAATGTGTGAGAGATCTAGATCTAGATGATTTTAACCATTAAAGCATAAATAGATCAAAAACACATTAAAACCCTAGCCTCACAATTTGGGGTATTTCTCTCCCGAAGTGTAGGTGATTATTAAATTTAGATAACACTTGGAAAGAAAGAGAGAGAAGCAAGAGAGAGAAGCAAGCAAGAGAAGAAGCTCACCAACCCCACGTCCTAGCTTAGGAGAGTGATTTAGAGATAGAAAACTCAAAGCTAGATCTTACCCAAGCTCACACATGGGAGGTAGGCCGTACCAATCCTTCTCCCACACCATGAGCAACTAAAAATCAGCAAGAAGTGAAGAAAGTATGCCCAAGAAGCTAGAAGAAGTGAAGAGAAAGGTTGAGAATGTTACCCACTTGAAGAGAAGGGTCTTGGAGTGTTGTGTGGACGTTTTTGGGGTAGCATAACCCTCTCAACCAGATCTGAACCTGCAAAAACCAGCAAGATATACTTGCTGGAAATGCTACACACAACAAGCAAAGATGAAGAAAAATTTCTAGTTTTGGTAGAATTTTTTTACATAGAAATTTTTATGAAGAAAGTAGATTTAGATGACCACTTTAAGATGTTAAGCTAGCTGAAATATGTATGAAAGGACAGCAAGAAAGAATGAGAAAAAAAGGTGAAAAAATGAGGAGTTTGAATGTGCTTTAAGGGAGGACTCTTCCTTGAGGCATTCCCAATAAAACCCTTGAAGCCAAACCTGGAAAAACTTAGCAAGATCTATGCATACCAAGATAATATGGCTGAATGTGCTAATAAGATGAAATACTTGCACCCTATCTAGCAACTCACATATATAGATCTACAAGAATACTCGTTGTTAGATCTACTCAAATAAAATACTTTACCCAAGATCTAGGCTATGTATAAAATTATAAATCAAATCAAACCATACAAGTTTACCTCACATGTAGCAAGAACAAAAATACTTGTTGCTCTTCCAATGATCCTCCAAAGTTTCTCCTTTATATTACTCAAGGAAGGGATCTTGGAGAAATACTTGCTCCAAAACCTTAAGAGCCAAAGAATGGAAGAAAGATGGAACAAGAAAGAGAGAGAGAGAGAGAGGAAAATCAAGTAGCATAACATTAGCTCAAGATATGGTAAGGAAATGAGGGTGAGAGGGGTTCCATTTATACTTAGAGAGACAAACTCACCCCTCTTGGATTAATGCCAAGTGTCCACCACCAAGCATAAGAGGGAATCCCAAGGGTAGGGTGCACCATCTAGGGTTTGAGATGTATATCTAGGGTGTGGATGAGTGAGGGAGTGTTGGGATCACACAAAAAGGTAGTGGGAGGCTAGGGGATGCATGCCAAGGGAGAGAAAAGGCCCCAAATAATTAAAAACAATTTTTCTAGAAGATCCACAAGAGGGGGGCGTAACTCTCCTTGGAGGGCGCACCATCTAGGGGAGTGGAAAGGAATGGAGGGGAATTAATGAGAGGTAGGGTGTGGGGATCAAGCAAAAAGGCAAGTGGGAGGCTAGGAAAAGCGTGCTAAGGGATAGCATAAGTCTCACATTAATTTTTTTATCATTTTTTTACTTTGTGTGCCAAGGGATAGCATAAGTCTCACATTAATTTTTTTATCATTTTTTTACTTTTTGGAGGCTTTCTAGAAGGAAGGCACACCACTCTACGAAAAGTGACGTTTTTGCTTTATGGCTAGGTGAGGGGGTGAAGTGAGGGTTGGAAAAGGTTAGGAAAAATCTCTCTCACCTTTATCCATCTTTACTTTACTCTTTTAACTCATTATTACAAAAATACATTTTTGCTATGTCAAGACTTAGCAATTAAAATTGTTGTTTTTGACTGATTGACACTCCGGGGGGACAAACCCATAGCAGAAGTTTTCCGATTGAGTTGAAACTTGGTCTAAGGATGTAGGGAGTCTCATTCCATTTCTTTTGAGCACAAATACCCCTATCAAAAGTCCAAGGACCTAGTTTTTACAATTTTTGCTTAAAAATAATTAATTAATTAAATAATTAAACCTCCAAACCTAGGGAAATTTAATTAAAAATTAATTAATTAAAAAAAACTAATCTAGACTCAAGGGAATTCCACGAAGCTTTCTAAGATGTCTTGCATGGTCATTTACAATGATTCCTAACAATAGTTATCAGGAGATAAGTCCATTAGAATGCCGTTCACCACTTTGGAGGAATTATTGCAAGTGTGAGGGAAAAAATCAAGGGAAATCAATAAGGCTGAAAAGCCCAATTGATAACCCGAGGGTAAAAAACCCTCAGTGAAAGGAACTCTTCCAATGAACCAATCCCAAGGTAACTGACCTAACTATGACTCATGCAGACCTATTACATTATTGACCCACGCAGGGGTGCGGAAATTCCAGTTACAAAAAGAAGTGCTGGGGCCAAAAATGCCCAGTAGAACCAAAGTCTTCGACAAATGAGCATCCGATGATGCATCTCTTCATGGCACATGGAGTTGACCCCCTAGTTGGATAGGCGGTCAACACTTCCATCAACAACATGTTTTATTTTGAAGAGCCATTTGGAAGATACCACATCCTTGCTCTTTGGTCTGGGAACTATTTCCCATACGTCGTTCTTTATTATGGATTGATATTCTTCTGTCATGGCATCTGCCCATTCTTTCTTTTGAATGATTTCTTCAAAGCAGGTAGGCTCCTTCTCTAGGAGATCACACATCAAAGCCATATAACTGGAGAATGGCTTAGGTCTCTTCACCTGTCTCGTGGTTCCTTCGAGAACAACATACTTCTCTCTATCTTGAATAAGCTCCCTAGCCCAAACAGGCTTTCTCTTATGGGAGATCGTCATCTGAGGAGGTTCTTGAAATTCTACTATGTCATGATCTTCTAGAATTTCTTCATCAAGGGAAGTTACGACTTCCCTCACTGGTTCTGCAACTCTGGGAACCTCCCTCACTGATTCTGCAACTTTGGGAGCTATAGGTTCCTCTTCATATACTTGTTCAAGATGGCATCTTCTTGATTACTTGAGTGCTGCATCTTCATCAAAGGTCACATCCTTGCTGATCTCAATGTGATGGTGACCTGGTATATAAATTCTGAAGGCCTTGGAGACCTCACAGTATCCCACAAATATTCTCTTTTTTCCTGAGGGTTCCAGCTTGTTTCTCCTCTTTCGGAATATGTATAAATATTGGGCAGCCAAATATTTTGAGATGGCTTACCTCTGGCTTCTTTCCGACGAACATCTCTTCCGAGGTCTGGAACCCAAGTGCACTATGGGACAATCGATTTTGTACATATTCTGCTGTCATTGCTGCTTCTGCCCATAAGCACATTGGAAGATCTTGATCATGGATCATGGTCTTCACTGCTTCCATTATCGTTCTGTTCTGTCTTTCTGCTACACCGTTTTGTTGAGGATTATAGGGAGTGGTGAGCTCCCTTTTGATCCCGATATCTTTGCAGAAATTCACAAACTCTTTTGAGGTGTATTCTCCTCCATTATCTAACCTGAGTATCTTGATCTTTCTTTCAGAAAGATTCTCTATCAAGGCTTTGAATTCCTTGAATTTATTGAACACTTCATCTTTTGATTTCAAAAAGTACACCCATGTCTTACGAGAATAATCATCAATAAAAGATACATAGTATACATACCCACTGATGGAGGATGATGGCATTGGGCCACACACATTTGAATGAATGAGTTCTAAGACTCCTTCTGCTTTGTTGTCTCTCTTCGGAAAAGGGTTCTTGATGTTCTTCCCTTGTGCACATCCATTGCACATGCCTTCATGGTCAACCTTGAGTTCTGGTAGACCTGTGACTGCTTTGCACAGGTACGGTAATGCCTTGTAGTTGATGTGGGCTAATGTTCTATGCCAAAGTTCGCATGGATTCTCAATGGCATGGGTCATGGCAACTTCTGAGTGACCCTTTAGCTTATACAAGCCACCTTCTTCTTTTCCAATGACGATTGCTTCTTTCATGGTTTCTCCTTTAGCCCACATAAGAACTTCTCCATCTATAAAGGAAACTCTGAAGCCTTTCTTTTCTAAAGCTGATATGGAGAGTAGGTTCTTTGTCAAATCTGGTACATAGAGTACGTCCTTCATCTTCATTGAATTCCTGAGTTGAGCTTGTAGTTTGATTCTCCCACTCCCTTGATAGGGTATTGATAATCATCTCCGAGTGTAACTTTTTGAGAAAACTTCTTTTCTGAAATGCAAGAGAGAATATCTCTTTGACCTGTCATGTGCTTGGAGGCACCACTATCAATGAGCCAAGTGTCCTCACCAGGTGTTACCGATCCTGAGAGGGCCGAGATTAAGACATAGTCTTTAGTTTGTTCTCTTATCATCTTTGCGAGTGGCTCTTCATCTTCAACTGCATGGGCATGGTGCCTCTTATTTTTCCTCTTGTATTCTTCTCGTCTAGCTGGACAATGTCTCGCAATATGTCCCATCTTGTCATAGTGGTAACATTGGACAGATGAGTAATCTCTTTCATTTCGTTGTCCTTTCTTCTGGAATCTCTTTGGTTGAGATTTGTTTTGGGGGTGAGACTCTTTATGAGTTTCTTTCTGGAAGTAAGATTTCTTTCTTCCTCCTTTAGTGTGAGTAGCCAGGGCTTGATCTTCATCTCTTGATAGTAAAGCCTCTCGGTTAGCTACTCTTGATTCTTCTTGAATGCATTCTTCCCATAGACCGTCAAATTTTAGTTTCTCTTTTCTTGCACAAATGGTTTGGATGAATGCATCCCAAGGTCTTGAGAGACCATTAAGGGCCGTCATTATAAGTTCGTCTTCGTCTATAGCATCTCCAATCGCTTCAAGTTGTTCTTTGAATTGGGATATTCTGGAGAAATATTCTTGGATTGATTCTCCTCTCTGCATCCTTTATTCTTGAGCTGAGTTCTTAGATTCATCTTCTGGTTTATGTTCTTTTCTTCATATAGTCTGTTTAGGGCATCAAACATTTCTTTCGGAGTCTTCTTTGATGACACATAAGGGACCAAGTGGTCTTTGATTGAATCTGCAATGATTCTTTTAGCCCTTATTGTGTCCTTTTGGTGCTTTGCTTTGTCTGCAGCATCGTCGGGTTCCGACACTTCTTCTTTGACGAATCTTGCTAGGTCATTCTCTTCAAGAATGAGACCAATCCTATACTTCTAGGCACGAAAGTTTTCCACACCTTCCAGCTTGTCAACAAACTTAGTTCTTGCATACATCTTTTACCTGGAGCTAGGAAAATGACCAAAAAATGAAAATGCTCAAAATCAAATTCTGAACTTACCAGGAGGTGCGCTTGGTTGAGGTGTAATGTCCCTTTCTAAATAGGAGCTCCAGAGGGGAGGCTTAATGGTCTAAACCACCCTGTTAGACTATAGCCAGGGCCAGAAAAGGGGTAAACAGGGTTACTAGAGGTCACTCCAGTCACAGGTGTTATATTCGAAAAGTGACATTGAGCTAAAAAGGGTTAAAAGCGCTTTTAAGTCATTATGAGCTAAAAATAGAAGTCAACAATGAATTAGGGTTTCAACAGTGATTTAGGGTTTTGGAAGTCAACAGTGAATTGGGGTTTCAACAATGATTTAGTGTTTTGGAAAGCTATAAAGGAAGGGCAACGACCTAATTCACCATTATGCAGATTATGATTTGTCATTGAGGAGAGAGGCGCATCTTAGGAGAGATAGTTCAGTGGATTCCAGGAGGAAGACACTAGTTGGCTGATTTCGGTGTTGAGAGACACACCCTAGTCACCAGGAAGATCACACAGGTCTTTCATCATCCTTCAGCAGCAGTTACTCAGTGTTCAACAGCAAGGGCGCATTCATCCAGAGGGAGGGCGCAACTTCTGAGGAGGTTTAGAGATCGACTTGTCCCATCCAGGGAGAATTCTGAGATTTCCCTTCGACCCATTTGAGAAGAAGGCAAGGCGCATCTTTTGCCTGGTTCCTCGCCAGATTCCGATGGAGGAATCATCTGGGGTGCATTTTTCAGACTTGGGAGTGCAACACTTTTGGCAGATACATTTAGGGTTCCTGAGTGAGCATCATGCCATATTCAGGGAAACCCTTCCGACTCATTTCCCAGTAGACCAAGACGGTCATTTTGAGACACATCTCGTCTGATTCCGACGGTGGAATCACTAGGACGCATTTTCCCAGAGAAAGAGGGGCGCATTCCCCCAGGGGGATCCATTCGGGGTCCAAACCCACCAGCAGAGGGGTCCGACAGTTACCAGTATTGAGGACTAGAGCAGGGCGCATCATTCGAGACAGTTCCCAGGCCATTCCGAGAGGTATAGCTCCCAGGGCGAACTTTCCAGACTTCCAACAGTTATCGTACGAGCTGCCATAGTTCTAGCGCATCCATTGATCCCGCAGTGCTCACATATTCCAGGTATTATCTTTTAGTTGCTTATTTGTATTTCGGCTAAGATCCTTTTGTCTTTTGATCTAGCCGAGGGTTGTCATTTTATTTGGTCGCATTCGGCCTTTTGTAATCCGCAGAGATATCATACTATAAACTTTGCAGTCCTTTGTCGCATTTATTATTTGTATGACCATTTATATGTTGTAAACGATTGATCCTACACACACATTCGCAGCGTTTCCTAGACTAGCCAAGTCAGGAACATTACATGAGGCGAGTAGCCTGGTGTGTTTGGATCTTAGAAAATCCAACTTTTACCCCTCCAAACTTGATCTACGGATTTCTGGACTGGTGCTTCTGGTTTTTTGGTACTTCTGGTACTCTGGTTTTCTGGTACTTTTGGTACTTTGTGAAAACTAGGGTTTCACTTTCCAGGAGATCTAGCCACTGAAAAAGTTGCGTTGAGGATGCCAAAGTGATCCTTGAGGAAGGGCGCACTTTTCTAGATGGTTTTGGGGCTGAAATACTTCATCAACAAAAAGCCCTAATTTGCATGTACGACAACAGTGACGTTTTTCACTTTCTCTTGTGAAAGATGCTCTCTTCAACTTAGCTTTGATACCATGTTAAGGTTTAAGCTATTATTAGAGTTCTTTGCATTTTACTAGATAACAATAGCATAGATAGGATCACTGAGAAATACACAATCACAAGAGACACATCATTTATCTTGGGAAACCCTCATGGGGGAGAAAACCCAGCAAAACTTCCTTATTATAGATAGCCAATACAATGCCAAGAGATAACTCAAACAAATACAAAAAGTCCTCTCCCAAGAATGTGCCTCTCTCTCTCTCTCTCTCTCTTCTCCAACTGCAGCTCCAAACTTGTTTCTTGATGAACAAGTGAGTGTGTGTCTAAATGAGGTGCTAGCCTTCTTATTTATACAACTCTGGCACGTGTGGAGGTGTCTTTTCACTGGCAGGGCCGACTTCTAAATCTGGGTGGTTATAACCACCTTTGATTAAGCTGGGGGCCGACTTCTTATTCTGCCTATTACAATTAGGGTTTGAACAATCCGCAAAAGGGGATTTGGTCATTTACAATAGTCGACATGATCAATCCGCAATAGAGGATTGATCTAATGAATAATACATCAATAATAATTAGAATACTCTTTGCAATTACATTATTTCAACATAAAGGTGTAGCTCCTGAGCTGAATTCTTGAGTTCCCAGATTCTGCCTCCTTGAACTCCTGGGTCATGGATCTCCTTAATTAAATTACTGGACAACAATCCATATGCATGTCTCATAGCCTGATTATTAAGGAATAATTTCCAAGATCCACAAACTCTTGAACTATCTAGGAAACAATCCATGTTTTGCATCACCTACACCTGATCCCTTCCTTGTTTGCTAAGTGTGGGCCTCTTAAATCATGAAAGCATCATCTATTTTTATTGTCTTATGTTATGATCAGGCATAGGGGTAAAGGCTTTGTTATCCCCGATATCTAGGGATAACTAGGAGATCATGTCTCGAGGCCCACATGGTCCTAGACATGGAGTACCGAGAGCAGGAACGACCTAAGCATGGTCCTGGAGGACCCATCTTCTTCTTCTCAGCCAGACTTGTCCTGCCAACAGTACCAGCCTCCATCACTACCGGCCTGGGCTTGCATCAGAAAAGGTTCTTGCTCCATGAGGTAATTGGTCCGAGGTATCATGGTATGTGTCACATTTGATCATTATAACCTTCTTATGTATGCATTAGATCTCTTTCATTTTGGATGACTGCTTGGATCTTACACTAATCCACTTGACCACTGTTGGGGTAATTGATTGGGTGGCTTAGCAAGTTGGTATTCATTGGTTTTGGTTAGCCACCAAAAAGGGTTTGAAGAACCATCGTCCGCTCCCCTCATATTCTCACCTTTTCATCTTAAAACCCTCTCGTCTTTCCCACTCCCCTAGTCTGGCCTTTAGAAAGACCATCTGGGTACATCTTGTCTTGTGGGAAGAAGGGGCTAA
>ML777502.1:867937-880341 GCA_009831015.1 Picea engelmannii
TCACTTTTGACTTAAAACTCCTAAGTCAAAGTGAAATTAGAATCATAAAGTAAAGTATGAGGGTAAAAGTCTTCCCCCTTTGTGCTTAGAGACTCATAAGCACATGGGGACCACTTTCCAAGGTATCCAAATCTCAACACATAGTAGTGATTGATGTGCCAGATGCTTGGAGTATATTGCTTTCAAGAAAAGCAATTGCAGATTTGGGGGGTAATTTACAAATGGATTTAACTTATGCCACCATTCCCACTCCAGATGGGGACATGTTTAGATTAAACTAAGAATTGGAAAGAAAATACCATGTTGAAGATCCTAAGAAACCTATAAACGAGCGTGTATATTGTGAGCTAGAGATGGGATGTTACGAGATACAATCTGAATTTCTAGCATCTGTCAAAGAGGAACTTAAGGATGAACTCCCAAGTGTTTGTAATGTTTGGGATACCATGGATTCTTTTTATGGCCTTTTTCTTGAAGAAGCTTCAAGTGAAAGGGATATGGATGTGACTCTTTCAAAACCTGGAACATAGTTGGATTCGTCATTCGACACTGCATCATCAACATCAACTCACCATCTTTCAGATGAATCGGTCAGATGTCAGGAAGAATTGGATAGAATTTTTGGGCCGTCTATTCCTTATGTCTTAGAAATTGGGGACATTTGTTTTGACGAAGATGATGTCTTAGACAAACAGGACGAGCATAAAAAGAAAGAAAAGAAAAGAGGAAAAATTAGAATAGATCTAGTAAAAGATTGTAAGAATGATGAGAAAATTAATGGTGATAATAATAATCAACATATCATCCATCCCTATTGAAAAGTATGCCAAACCTTTCAAAGAAGAATTGAAATCAACAAACTTTAAATCTTTTTGCTTGGCACCCATACAACTTCATCAAGAAGGGTTCAAGGAAGATTCTATCGAGTGGTTGAGAACTAGGAAAAAGGGTTCACATCAGAACATTAGAAAACAGGGTAAAGTGTACAAGTCTTCTGACAACTCATCTCAACCAGTTGGACGACATAAAGTTAGATATGCCATTGAAAAGGCTCCACCTTGAAATGATCTTCAACGCAGCCATCTGATGCCCATGAGGGCATCATTTGTAACGTATCTCTAACCCTTCTCCTTTGATTCTTTCAGTTTTGTCATTATGTCATATATGTATGTAGTTCATTGTATAGTTACTTCATTTATGTGATTATTGTCAGTATCATTTCATTTATTTGATTATGGTTTATTTTTTGTATACATGTACTTATGTTGGTTATTGGTGAGCACTTTGTTTTGTAGATTCTGAGGTTCTCGCATGCTCTCCTTCCAAAAGATCAAGCACATGTCCCCATGTGGAGCCAGATGTTGACCATCTATTTCAACTAGGTGTCAATGTCATGTACCATGAAGTTATGTGCCTTGTGGTAACATATTTTGAAGACTTATGGCTTAGCACGACAATTTTCCCCCCACCACGTCTTTCTATGTACTCGGATTGTCTGCTCCCCTGCGTGGGATAATAATGTAATATGCTAGCATGGGTCAATTTTTAGTTAGTTTCCTAGGACTTTATCATTAGGGAAGTCCTTTCATTGAGTGTTTTTTTTCCTTTATCATTAGGGAAGTCCTTTTGGCGATTTTAATTACCCTTGAGTTTTTCACTCATATAATCCTCCAAAGTGGTGAAAGACGTTCTAATGATTGAGCCCAAGGGGTGAATAAGGTTTAGAAATGTTGTAAATGACCATGCTAGACATCTCATAGAGTCTTGCCGAATTTCGTTAAGTTTTGATAGGATTTTTTAATAATTAAAATTTTCCGTTAATTGGAAATTTTAATTATTTTTGATATAAAATGTATAAATTTGGTCCTTGTGTATTTTGTATAGGGGTATGGGCACTCAAATCAAATGGCAGATGACCCCCTACACCCTTGGTCCAAGTTTCAACTCAATTGGACAAGTTTTGGTAGGTCATTGTCCATAAGGAGTCCAAGTCAGTCAAAAGTCAGCATTTAATTGGCTAAGGTAAAAAAACCAAATTTTGTTAAAAAGACTAAAGTCACGAGAGAAAGTAGGGAAATGATTCCTAATGTATTTCCTAAGTTGGAAAAGTGAAAATCCACTTAGAAGACCCCCTCATGCCTAGCCAACAACCAAAAGTGATGTCTGCCTAGTGAAAAGTGTGCCCCCCTTGCTCATGAACTTGGGTAAAAGTAAAAATTAAAGTGAAAAGGGTGCCAAAACCCTAAGTGCGCCCTTCCTTGAGCGTAACTTCATGTTTGATGAGTGTAAAGGTGTTTTCCCCCTTCCCCTCTCACCCCTCAAACCCCTCCAAAACCTTAAAATTGCGCCCTCCTTGACTTTGTCTATCTCTCTTGGATGTGTGACACTTGTAATTCATCCAAGAGGGTGTTAATATTATGGTAGCTTCGGGAGGTATGAACCTCTATTATGACCTATGACGAGATTAGAATCCTCCGGAAGGAAGCAAAGAATTGAAGGAAACCCTAGACAGGTTGTCGGCTGAACAAATATATTTATATTGAATTTATTGATGCCCAGAAGGAGAAGTCGGCCCAGTTAGACTGGCCAGGTCAGCCCCAGTTAGACTGGCCAGTCCACTATAAATATAGGGCGCCAGTTTCATTATTTGTCATCTCAGCAGTTGCAGTGAGAGCAATATCTGCGCAGGCAGTTGCAGGCAGCAGCAGTTTGGTGCGCAGGTTTTCTGGGAAAGCTAGGAGAGTAGTGCGCTAGCTTCTGGGTGGGATCATCTGTTCAGTTTAGTTTCTATTCTTTTGCTTGGTGCATTTAGCCTCTCTTGGCTATAGATTGCAGCCAAAATTCTCTTCTCGGTCAAGGTCAAGGTGCTCGGAGGGTGGCTTAAGGCCTGTGGTTGGGTGACAAGGGTATCGTCAATGGTTAAACGAGCACAATCCTCTATATTCTAACAGAGGGGTCTCTCCTCTTTAACTCATATAAAAGAAAGCCTCCCCCTCTTTATTTAGACATCTATTCTCACAACAACTCTATTATGCCAAAATCTCTCCCATCTCTCTCCCATTTCTTTTTCATTCTCTCCCATTTTGTCTCATGATTCTTGGTGCCATTGGGAAAATATTTTCTTGGTTAATAAAATAGAAGCTTTGGAGGATCTCTTGTGTCTCTTGGAGTATTCTTGGAGCCATTGTATGGTTTTATTTATGAGGTAATATTGCTGCAATTATTTTGTTGTATTTTCTTATTTGCATTATTTCACTTGGAGACCCAAACAAAGTATTTTGCTTGAGATAGATTAGTAGTAGTATTACTATTAATCTTTGTGGGTTGTTTCTAGTAAGTTTGGAAAGTATTTTGCAAGCTATTAGGATATACTCACCTTCTTGTTGTATTTTGTAACAAGGATTTACAAAATCTGCAGGTTACTAAAGGCTTGGAGGAGTGGATTTCAGATCTAGAAATTCATTTTTTCAGTGATCTAAAGCTTCTTACATTTTCTATTTTCATTTCCAGCCATATATCTATCAATTTCTAGTATTATTCTCATCTAAAATTGCAATCTAATATCCCTTTTTAAGTTCAGATTTTTTATAAAATAATTTCTGTATATTGTGTTGTTATAAAATACTTTGTTCCAAGTAATTTTTAGTAATTTCCAGCAAGAATAACTTGTTTTTTTTTGCAGGTTTAAGGAGAATTTATGCATATTTTTGGCCCCAAAAGACTCAAGGAAGCATCCAAGAGTTCTGGTGTCACACCCTCTTCTCCACTTCACCTTCTAAGCATTGTAAAGAGCCCAAGAGAGTCTCTTGGGCTTGCGTTCTTTATCTCATTTTCCAAATCTAAAAATTGTAAATTAGTTTTAGTGTTTCGCCCACAGCTTGCATAGTGATTAGCTTTACCATCAATGCAATATCGTGAAGGCTAGATTAAAATTTAATTTTCTGTTTTGCTGTCATTTACCCACCTTGGCCAAAACTGATAGGCTTGTCCTCCATCTTGTGCCATAGTTGTGAGGTTGTTATTTTAATTTCAAGTCATTTAATTTATTTAATTTCGTCCACACCTTGCATAGTGCTTGGCTTTGCCATCCATGCAACATCGTGAAGGCTATTTTAAGTTTCAACTTATTTGCAAAGTAATCAAATTGGTGCCCTGCCTTCTGCCCCATATTCCCTCCCCTTGCCACTTTGTGGATCTTGGGTAACTAAGAAAGGTCAAATGATTGAGTGGTTAGATTAATTAGGCACCCAATTTATTATCTTCTACCACCAAAAATGGTGATTTGGGAGGCTAGAAGGGGTTGAAGTCGGGGACAGTTTCACGACACTATGTGTCCTCCTTGTTGAACGCCCAAGCATTCCGGATTTGACCTGTGGAGCTAGGGAAGAACCTTGTTTGTTCTTCTTGTTGAGCAACCAACACTTCCTTTTGGTTGAAGGGATAATAATTAGAGGTAGTCACATAGAGTAGGCTTGCATCTTTCACACTTAATTTCCCCCTTAATTCAAGAGAGACATAAAAACTTGTTAAAATCAACGTACACATTTTTCACTACATTTACTTTCAAAGCAAGTTTCACTCCTTTCAAGCAATTTACGTTTCAACAAGTTTCTTTCATGTGAATACTTCTTCAAAACATTTTTTATTTCGAGCATTCTTTATTTATTTGAACATAATTGGTCTAAGTGTAAAGTTATTTCTCATACTTATTTTGTGGGTATCTCATAACATTGTTTCATTCTTGTATAACTATATTGTTGTTGTATATCTCAATAACTCAATTTTGGTTAATCTTTAGGCACTGGTCTAATTGTTGATTTACAAATAAAGGTTTTCCTGTCATTTGAAAGAATTGCATCATTGCATTTGCTACTTGTCATTGGGTTGGGTTTCCTTAATTAATAACTCAATTAACTCCTAGAACCTTAATAACAATACTTCACATAGTTTAATAGGGTCTACCCCCCCTTGGCTTCCCTAGGAGTGAGCCTAGATGGAAGAGGTCTAGATCAAGGTGACAGTGGGTCTAGACTTAGGTTTGTGCCTCCAAGGACACACCAAGTGGGTTGGAGACTTCTCCATGTTTGAAGGTGTGTATTAGGAAGACAACAAAAACCCCTCGAGAGGATCATCAAAAGTGACCGACTCTAGCACTAGTTCATTAAGATCAAGTTGGCTAATGCCAACTCAACATTGCTGTCCAAACCCATATCATCAGGAAGCACATCCCACATCTCTGTCTTTCCCGTCAACCATTCTTCTCTCTGCATGTCAATAAGACAGAGGTTGGTGTGCACATACACCACTAAGTCACTTGACATGATGACAAAGAGAAGAGTTCAACATAAGAGTTTATACTTGAGTGCAGGGTACATTTTTACTAGGGTCATGACAAAAGAGTTCAACAATCAATACCACCAACATCAAGGTACATAAAGGGCTTGGTGCTCTTGATTAAATTCCAGTTCCATATCCTCATACATGATAGAATCCAGTGGAAACATTGCAATCCTACCAATCTTGATATCCTGAAAACCGTTAAGTTTGCTGAATTTTGAATGGGACCTAAAATTCTACTTTCTCCATATGAAGTCCAATGAGGTTGGAACCACTCTCAAACATCCTGAAACAAGTAATGGTAATGTTAAGAATTTAAGTAAAAGTGAAGTGACGTTCTCCTTTATCTTTAATTTTCATCCTTTTACTTTAAGAATTTAATATTACCATTAATTACTAGGGTGGGTGAAATGGAGGGGTGGGGACCTCTTTAAATAGCATTAGTAGGGCAAAACAACCCTCAATTGCACACCAAAACACCTCACAACTCCAACTTGCGTGAGAAAACGTGAGCCCAAGACTTTTCCTGTGCATGACACGTGTCTTGAAATTGGGACACGTGCAAGGCATGTGTCGGACACGGATTTGGGATGTGTCCTGTGCACAAGACACGTCCCAAATTTGTGTCCGACACGTATCATCACAAATTCGTGTCCCCACGCCGGATACACGACACAGAGGGATGGATGGACGCGTCATGTTTCCTAGGTTAAAAGCAGTCTCATTGGACTTACTTTTTTACAACAATCAAGAATATACAATCATCTCTAACATGCGGGCTCTTGATCTCCAGGTATTGGGAAAAAACAAATTACTAAAAATAATAGTTTTCTAGAATTTGATGAAACTGATCTGGAAGGAGCCTTGATCCATGTCAATGTCTGGATGCATTTGAAATGAGGCCATTGTGATGAAATCTCGTTGGATCATAACCCTCCAATTGAACAAATGCTATTGGGGTTAACATAACCGCTTGGAATTTTATTTGTCCTAGTGTTGTGAGATATCTTGGTATTCCATTTGGTGTTGGATTCTCTTTAGTTGCCATGTGGGATTGGTGTCTTGAGCAGTTGCAGTGTAAGATTCTTTTTTAGTAGTATAAGGATCTTCCCCTTGTAGTTAACTAACTATGATGAGCAAAATTCTTCAAGTTTCTCATATTTATTATGGGTCATGTTGTCTTCCTAGTAGGGTCCAATTTTGTTGGTTGGAGCAGATATTACACTCATATTTGTGGGTGGGGCTTGAGGTCTCCCCATGGTGCCTTGGGATGTCTGCATTATACCCAAGGATGAGGGAGGCCTTGGTTTGATAGATGTTGCTATGCGGGGGAGCATTTTGACAACTAAGTGGGTGGTTAAATTTTTGGAGGGTACCTCTCCTTGGCATATTTTGTTGCGACAAAGATTGCTTTCAGTCATGTTGGTAAAATCAAGGGTTTGTTTGGCTTATGTGATATCATATCCGCTCCACATAATTTTTAGACTGCAACCAATTTTATTTACAGGAGTATTTGGGCAGCCTAGAGAAAGTTGGTAGGTTTGGTTTATTGGTAGATGTCAGGCAGCCATGTCGGGTGGGACTTGGCCAAAAGGCCGATTTGGAGTTGGAAGCTGGAAGGAACTCATATCTTTGATCTTCAACGCTTTTAGGCAAGGAGGCTAAGTAGGAAGAATATCTTTTTGTAAAAATTTTAATATCCAACAAACTGATAATTTAGCCTATAGATTATAACCCAAAAATTTAATTTCAACTCAGAAAATTAACTCTAATCTATGCTAAAATTTATACTGCTGAGTAAACATGCAAGCACAATGGAAATAATAAATCAAACACACATAATGACACAGTGAGTACCCTAGAAACCCCAGTGTGGGGAAAACCAATTAAGAGGGGAGCTTTATTGGGCTATCAGAGAGAAGTTACAACAATAGAAACTAAATAGAAAAATCTTACAGTACAATAGAAGGATTTTGATTAGTTCTGGGCCAACAAAACATGAGTTGTTCAACCCAGCTTCCTCCAACCTGTATGGCTTCCTTCTGGCTGTCTTGTACGGCCTGTTATGGCGTCTTTTGATGGATGTACAAGGCTGCTATGTGCAGCCTCAAACTGCTGCTCCAAAACCCTCTGGTTCTGCCTTCTTCGCTCTGCTGAATACACTCAGAAATCAACTTCACTGTTGCTGCAGTATATGGCCCTGAGTATGGGCTGTCTCTGCTGCATAGTATGGCCTGTAGATGGCCTCCACTGAGTGCCCTAAACCAGCCCAAAAGTCTCCTTCAACAACAAATCCTCTCTTCCTTCTCTCAACCCTGCTCCCACTCTTCTTTTTCTCACCAAATGACTGAATGGGCATCCCAACACCCTCAACCTTGCTCTATACCCAACCTCCCTCCTTGCTGCCTTGGGATCAGTGCCCAGCATAAGCTTCAAGGGTCTAGATTGAGGCACCTCCTCTCTCTGGAGCCCACACAACACTAAAGGGTTCATTTCTCAAGGCAGGGCCCCACTCAGCACTAAGGCTGAGCGCCCCCCTTTGGTAGGGACCCACAATCCACTCACAACAAAAATTGGCTGAATTTCCTAAGTAAAAACTTAGGCTAATTTGTTTAGGTTGATATGGGTAAAATTAAAGTTCCATGCATGCCTTTGGGCTCTAGGCATGAGGGAAACACCTTCTGCTGCTACAGAAAATTATCACTCCCTCTTATTGAGGAAGGTGTTCTACACAACCCCCAACTTGTCCCTGAAATAGACAAATTTTCCTTTCACCAAAGGCTTCATGAGTATGCCTGCAATCTGCTCACCAATTGGTACATATTGTAGCTTTACAGAACCTTTCTGCACGCAATCCCGAATGAAGTGGTACCTTATCTCAATGTGTTTGGACCTTGTTGCCGTCCTTATACACACTTGCAAATGTGAGCTAAGTCCTACTCACTTAGTGTGTCCTTGGAGGCACAATGCCTAGGTTCAAAGCCCACGCTGTCACTTTGACTTGAACCTCTTCCGTCTAGACTCACTCCTAAGGAAGCCAAGGGGGGTAGTCCCTAGTTTCTAGATAAGTTTTGAAGTTAGGTTCTAGGAGTTGATTTTAATTTCTTAAGGTTAGAGGGGATCTATCCTATGATGCTAAGGCAACAATGCAAGATGCAAGGGTTAGTATGTGAAGCAAGCCTTTTCCTCGGGCAACTAAGACTAGTGCCTAAGATTGGGCAAGGGGTCAACTAGATGTTAGGGTGTTTCATTACAAATAGATTACAAGATACTTACAAAAGAATAATTAAATCCAATGAATATTAGATACAAGATTTACAAATAATGAAGGCTAGGATACAATAAGCAAGCTAACTACTTTTAAGTGTATGTGCAGGATACAAGGAGATCAAAGCATTACCATCACATTCATGAGATCTTCATCAACACATCAACAAGAAGATTTAGAGATTTCAAGCACAAGTATTTTAAGATGATGAAGATTATCCACACTCTTAGCTATTCAACCCACAAAGTWTTTATTAGATTAAGCCCAAGGTTGGATTACTTAATAAATTAAAGGTTTCTTAGGATTACAAAGTTTTAGCTACCTTTATTTAGTGTTTCACCAAAGCCTCCTCCTCCTATTGCCAAATGGCTGCTGGATGCTCAAGATAGTATGGCAATGAGGCCAACCCTAGCTGTCACAGTCAGCCCAAAGCATTGAGTTTTTACGGAAAGGACACTCCTTCGTGCCGTGAGACCATCCCTAGCCTATCACCTTCTGTTTCCCTCCTCAATACCCGTTTTAGATGGTGAAGATGGTGGTCTAAGGTATCCTATTAAGTCTATTAAGTTAATATATCAATTAGGTAGACTTTTAGGTGTATTTTGAGTCTTTTAAAGATTTTATGATGCCTTTAAAGTGTGATTTAATGCTATGGCCGAAACTCACTTCAACTCAAAATGTGTATTGCTTATGCTTGAAAATGAAAGGCATTAACACATATAAGCTATGTGAGAGCAATTACTTATTTCACCAATATGTAGCTTACTATGAAAAGGAAGTAAGGGCAAGAACAACTTGCCAACAAGAAATGAAAAAACTAACATGCTTTTCTTAAGATGATTAAGAGCATTAAGAATCAAGATTTAAGTGTGAGAAAGAAGATTTATGTGTTTGCCTACACTATCAACTTAACCAAAAGAATTTCTTCAAGTGTCTTGGCAAATGGCCTTAAAGGATTAAAGCATGAAAGAAAAACACCATTCACTTAACTTATTGAAGCATTTAAACATTTAGGGTTTTAGATTTAAGCATGTAAAAAGTAGATAAAGATCTTGAAGTAACTTAAGCAAGCAAGTAAATCTAATCAAGTTGATTATGATGCCCAATAGGCTTAGACTAAGGATTAGCTATGTGTGAGATCTAGATCTAAAATATTTTAAACCATTAAGTGCTAAAAGATCAACAACACATATTAAACCCTAGACTTACCACTTGGGGTATTCCTCTCCCAATAGGTAGGCAATTATTAGACTTATTAAGCTTTAGAAAATAACTTGAGAGAAAGAAAGAGGCAAGCAAGAGAGATGAACCAAGGAGAGAGACAAGCAAAACAAGCCAAGCAAACCCTACTCCCCACGTCTTAGGGTTTGGGAGATGCCTTTCATCTACCAAACCCCACGTCCTAGCTCAAAAAGTGCCAAAAATGCAAGAAAAACAAGATCTATGCTAGAATCAAACTACCCCAAGGCTCACACGTGGGAGGAGGCCGTACCACTCCTTCTCCCACAACTATGAGCCACTAAATCAGCAAAAGGAGGAGAAATTATGCACAAGAAACCCTAGAAATTGAGAGAGAAAGTTGAGAAATAGCTACCAATCCTTTTGGAGGGTCTTTGAGTGTTGTGTGGATGTCTTTGGGTAGCCAAACCCCTCTCAACCAGATCTGAACCTGCAAAAACCAGCAAGGTATCCTTGCTGGAAATGCTACACACAACAAGCAAAGTGAAGAAAAACTTTTGCTTTTTAGGGCAAAATTTTTTCGCAAGAAAAAAAAATGATAAAATTTGATTTGAATGACCAATCTTACTAAGTTAAACTAGCCAAAATATATATGAATGAACAACAATAGATAGAAGAGTAAGAGTAGAGAGATATGGAGTGTATATGTGTCTCAAGGGAGCCTTCTTCCTTGAGGTATTCCCAATGAAACCCTTGAAGCTAAACCTGCAAAACTTGAGAGGTGATGTGCATACAAGAGATAATATGTTGGATCTACTAATAAGATGACATTTCAATCCTATCTAGCAAATCAAGATATATAGATCTACAAGAACATGCATTGATAGATCTACCCAAGTAACACTTTACCTAAGATCCAATGTGTGCAATCACCAACCAAATTGAAACAAATTTACCTCATAAGTATGGAAAGAACAAGAACATGCATAGCTCTTCCAAATATCCTCCAAAGATTCTCTTTTATTATTACTCAAAAAAATGGATCTTGGAGAGAACTTACTCCAAAACCCTAAGAGCCAAAGAATGGAAATGATGGAACAAGAGAGAGAGAGAGTAGAAGAAATCAAGTAGCATAACATTAGCTTAAGATATGGTGAGGATGAAGTGAGGAGGGGGATCCTTTAAAACTTGGAGAGGCAAACTCACCCCTCTTGGATCAATGCCAAGTGTCCCACACCAAGCAAAAGAGGAGATCCCAAGGCTAGGGCACACCATCTAGGGTTTGATAAATAGATCTAGGGTGTAGATGGTGTGGGAAGTGTTGGGATCAAGCAAAAAGCAAGTGGGAGGCTTATGGGATGCGTGCCAAGGGAGAGGAAGAAGGCCCCAACCAATAAAAACGAATTTTCTAGAAGAAATGCAAGAAGGGGGGCATAAATATCCTTGGAGGGCGTAACTTTTGGAGATGAGGAAAGGATTAGAGTGGAGTGTGTTGACCGCCTATTCAGCTAGGGGGTCAACTCATGTGCCATGAAGATGTGCATCATCAGATGCAAGTATGTTGAAGACAGTTTGGTTCTACTTGGACATTTTATGCCTCCAACACAAAATTTTGTAAACGAAATTTCCTCACCCCTGCGTGGGTTAATAATGTAATAAGTCTGCATGGATCATAGATAGGTCAGGTACCTTGGGATGTTTTCATTAGGAGAGTTCTTTTCATCGAGGGTTTTTTATCCTCAGGTTGTCAACTGGGCTTTTAACCTTGGTTGATTTCCCATGAGTTTTTCCCTCACACTTGCAATTATTCCTCCAAAGTGGTGAACGACGTTCTAATGGTCTCATCCTTTGGTAGCTATTTTTTAGGAATGATGTAAATGACCATGTTAGACATTGTAGAAAGTTTCGCGGAATTTCGTCGAGTCTAGATAGGTTTTTTTTAATTAATTAAATTTAATTAATTTTCCTAAGGTTGGAATTTTAATTATTTAATTAATTAAATGTTTTTGAGCAAATATTGTAAAAACTGGGTCTTTGGGTTTTTGATAGGGGTATTTGTGCTCAAAAGAAATGGAATGGCACCCCCTACACCCATGGACCAAATTTCAGCTCAGTCGAACAAAGTTTGCTATGCTTTTGTCCACCCGGAGTCAAAGTTAGTCAAAATGACAACTTTAATTGCTAAGTCAATTTTTGTAATTTTTGTAAAATGAGTTAATGGGTTAGTATGAAAGTGGAATAGAGAAAGAATGAACCTTCCTAACCTACCCAACCCAACTTACCCACTTCATAACCTTTCTATACCCCCTAACTCACCCACTCAATAGATTACCCACACCCTTAGGGGGAAAAGCGCCCCCCTCACACCCAAAACATTGGAAAACTTTAGAAACTCACCTAAATTGACTTGTGGGCCCCCTTCTTATACCTAGTGCGCCCCCCCTAGCCTAACATACCACCATTTGATGGCCCACACCCATCCATGCTAAAACCCTAAGGTGGTGCGCCCCCTTCATTGAGATTCACTCTCTTACTTGTGATTTGACACTTGGCACTCATCAAAGTGCCTTCACCTTGCCTCTTGAGGTATAAAAGAAACCCCTCCTCACTCATTTTCTTC
>ML777502.1:881996-897087 GCA_009831015.1 Picea engelmannii
CCAAAATCGTTGGGTTAGTTCTTAATTTTCTTTTAAAACAATTTTTTATTTCTTGCCCCACTTGTCCACAAGACAAGGTTGTGTGGCTAGCATAATAATCATCTAAGTCTTTCATTTTCCAAACCCTCTTTGGCACAAAATTGGTAGGCTTGCCTCCACCTTGTGCCATTGTGAGCGGTTTGTTCCTTTTTAAAGTTTGCTTAATAAGTAATTGCCTACACCTTGGGAGAGTCACCCCCAAAATCGTACGGCTAGGATGCTATAGATATGTGATGGTTTATATGTTTCAAATGGATTAGTATGCTCTAGAATAATCATCTTTATCATATCATCTTAGTTTAAGCCCTTAAGGCATATATACATTTACATGCTTTGAGTTTTCTTCTTGCAAATATTTTACACTTTAAGCATGGTGCCTTAGATGAGATAGATTACATGGTTTAATTTATATCTTAAAACAATCTTATTTCTTGGGCATTTATAACTCTCATACTTTCATTCTTGTTCATGGATATGTGAATGGTGTAGGACCTAGATCTTTATTTCAGCAAGTCTTTATTTCACTTAACACATTTCATATATGCAATAACATACATGGTTAAGTGGTTTTAAATTTCTTCATTTGCTATAATTGTTGGCAAGCTGTTCTTGCTCTTGCTTTATTTCCTTGCAAAGTTACATGTTATGGATGATGAATGATGTGGATGTGTTAATCATGTTTATCTTATGATTTATTACATTCATGTTCATGTGTTTATGGTTTAAATCTTTACTTTCACAACACATCATTTCAAACACTTTGCAGTTTCGGTTTTGGGCCTAAATCACACTTTTCGGACACTTAAAATACTTCTAAAACACTTCAAACACACCTAAAGACTCACCTGCGAGTCATAATAATATTTTAGACAACTTAGGATAGCCTAATTCAGCCATCTCCACCATCTAAAACGGGTTTGAGGAAAACAACGGAAGGAAGTGGCGGGGGACCGTCTCGTGACGCTCCAGGTGGGTGTCCTTTCCGAGAAGTACTCTTACTGTCAGAGCTGACCGTGGAAGCTAGGGTGGGCCTCGTTGCCTTACTATCTTGAGCAACCGGTAGTTATTTGGCTATAGGAGGAGGTTTAAGGCTCCAAACATAGTTAGGGGGAGGGAACAATAAAATTTACTTAACTTTTAAGAAACTCCTAACCATTTAGTTGCATAGACAATACTTGTGTTTTTGGGGGATCTTAGATGAATGTTTAGGAACACACATTGCAAACACTTTCATGTTTACAAATCTTAATTGCAATATTATGTTTTGTCTTTCTAAATGTTTTAAATTTTTTATGAACATTTGAATTTACAAACTTACACATTCTTTTTATGCTTTATGGTGTGATTCAAGAAGAAGTTGAGTATCCCATTTGGGGAGGCATCATCTTCTTGGATCTTGAGTGTTTTAGTGGTTGCCATTGAAAAGCAGTCCAATAGAGTAAGTGCCATTGGGGCATGCTTGGCTTATGTGATTGATCTTGAGTTGATTATTTCTTAAACTTTCACATTTTGGGCATCATTGTATATCTTGTTCATTTGTATCTTTGTGTAATTGTTGTAACATGTCTTATTCTTTATTGTAAGTAATTGTATGCTTGTTTGTGGGGATAGTTTCAACATATTTTTACTTGTAATATTTCTGTAATTGAACCACCCTTAAACTTAGTTGACCCCTTGCCCAACCTTAGGCACTAGTCATAGTTGACTTAGGGAAAGGGCTGCTTGTCATTTAATCTTGCACTTTGCATTTGCTACTTTAGCATCTTAGGCTAGTATTCCCCTAAGCCTTTTAACAAATTAAAACTAACTCCTAGAGCTTTAAAGTTAAATCAAATCTAGTAACTAGGGTCTAGCCCCCTTGGCTTCCCTAGGAGTAAGCCTAGAAGGAAGAGGTTCCAGTCAAGGTGACAGTGTGGACTGTGAACCTAGGCATTGTGCCTCTAAGGACACACTAAGTGAGCCGGACTTTGCTCACGTTTGCAAGTGTGTATTAGGATGACAACAGAGTGAATGAGGGAGAGGGTGTTGGGATGAAGGAAAGTGTGACGTGGAGGCCCAAGAGGAGCGCACCACATGTGAGAGGGGTCCCCCCACACACCAACACTAAGTTATAACGTTGCATCCCCTAGGGAGGGCGTCAATCCCCCTAAGGGGCGTAATTTTTGAATGTTGTGAGGGGTAAGGGCTTAGAAAAAGGTTGGAAAAGGTTGGGATGGGTAGGTTATGCTTAGGGAGTCTCTCTCTAACCTTTATCCATCATTTAACATCCCTTTAACTCATTATTACATTTTTACAATTTTTCCATGTTTGGACTTTAGCAATTAAAATTGTTGTTTTTGACTAAATGACACTTTGGGTGGACAAACCCATAGCAAAAGTTGTCCGACTGAGCTGAAACTTGGTCCATGGATGTGGGGGGTGCTATTCCATTTCTTTTGAGCACAAATATGCCTATCAAAAGTCCAAAGACCTAGTTTTTACAATTTTTGCTGAAAAATAATTAATTAATTAAATAATTAAACCTCCAAACTTAGGGAAATTTAATTAAAAATTAATTAATTAAAAAAACCTATTCTAGACTCAATGGAATTCCGCGAAACTTTCTAAGATGTCTTGCATGGTCATTTACAATGATTCCCTACAATAGTTACCAAAAGATAAGCCCACTAGAATGCCGTTCACCACTTTGGAGGAATTATTGCAAGTGTGAAGGAAAAACTCAAGGGAAATCAATAAGGCTGAAAAACTCAATTGATAACCTAAGGATAAAAAACCCTCGGTGAAAGGAACTTTTTGAGTGAACCTATCCCAAGGTAACTAACCTAGACATGACTCATGCAGACCTATTACATTATTGACCCACGCAGGGGTGCGGAAATTCCAGTTACAAAAGTAAGTGCTGGGTCCAAAAATGCCCTGTAGAACCAAAAGTCTTCAACAAATTTGCATCTGATGATGCATCTCTTCATGGCACATGGAGTTGACCACCTATGTTGGAGAGGCGGTCAACAGACCTATAATGAAACACTAGATTTTCAGAGAGCTTGATGTAGCTCAGATTATCATAGTGAATCAGAATTGTGTCCAACACCTGATCAAACAAGCCCATGAGTAGCTTTCGAAGCCAAATGGCCTCACATGATGCCAAGCTGGCTGCCATGTATTCAACCTCTGTAGAGCTCAAAGCAAGTGATTTCTGCTTCCTATTGAACCATGAAATAACCCTTGAACCCAAGCTGAAACAACAACCTGATGTGCTCTTCCTGTCCACACTGCTACCTGCCCAATTTGCATCTGAATAACCCACGAGCTTCACTCCATCCCCTTGGATATAGCTCAATCCAAACTCGACTGTCCCACACAGATACTTCAACACATGTTTTGCTTCCACCCAATGTACACGCTTAGGCTCTACCGTGAATTGACTGAGTGTATTGACAACAAAACACAAATCTGGTCTAGTGTTAACCAGATACATAAGAGAGCCAATGAGCTGCTTGTAGAGAGTGGCATCTACTCTGTCTGACTTGAAGCATCTATCTTCTTTTAGTTAGTAACCATGGGTGTTGCCATAGGCCTACAATCCTGCATGCCAAACTGCTTTAAGATCTCCACAACATATTTCCCTTGTCCAAGGAAAATCTGCCCATCCTTCTGCCACACCTCCAATCTAAGAAAATAATGCATCAGACCCAAGTCCTTCATCTCAAAATCAACAACAAGATCTCTCTTGCAATCCCCTATGAGCTTCACTGATCCTGTCAGAAACAAGTCATCCACATATAATACAAGAATGAGTGGCTCCCCCTTAACCAAGATGTAGTAGAGGTTGGAGTCAGCCTCACTCTTGGTGAGCCCATCCCAAGCAAATAATTGTTGATCTTGCTGTAATAGGCATGTGGTCGGGGGTGCTTGCTTGAGCCCTGTTGCCGTCCTTATACACACTTGCAAACGTGAGCCAAGTCCTGCTCACTTAGTGTGTTCTTGGAGGCACAATGCCTAGGTTCAAAGCCCACGCTGTCACTTTGGCTTGAACCTCTTTCGTCTAGGCTTACTCCTAGGGAAGCCAAGGGGGGTAGACCTTAGTTTCTAGATGAGATTTATGTTAAGTTCTAGGAGTTGTTTTTAATTAGTTAAAGTTTAGGGGGAGTCTAACCTATGATGCAAAAGCAGCAATGCAAGATGCAAAATTTTCGATGTCAAGCAAGCCTTTCCCTAGGTCAACCAAGACTAGTGCCTAAGGTTGGGCAAGGGGTCAACTACAATGTAAGGGTGTTTAATTACAAGTAAGATTACAAAGATTATCAAGTTACACTTATGCTACAACAATGGTTAGATACTTACAAATAAAGAATGCTAGTTACACAATATTACAATGAGATAGAAATTTGCAATAGAACAAGCTAACCATGTGTGTTTAAATGTGCAGGAAGTTAGATACAATCAAGATGTGAGCATCATCAACAAATTAAGCCTAAGCATGCCCCAATAACACTTACTCTATTGGACTGCTCCTCAATGGCAACATCGACACTCAAAATTCACAAGGACACTTAGAAGATTTAGAAGCTTTTAAAAAAAGTGTTCCACAATAGTTAAGACACTTAGTTAATTAACCACAAAGCATTACTTGTATAAGAGATTGGAAGATTAAACTTGCAAGTGTTAAACCTTAAGATATGTCAATTTGAACCAAGTTTATTAATTGCTTAGTGAGTTAAGGGTTTTTAAGATTTGAAAGATTTTAATTACCCTAACTAAGTGTTTGACCCAAAACTTCTTCGTCCAATTACCAAGTGGCTGCTGGATGCTCAAGAAGTGAGGCAACAAGGCCTACCCTAGCTTCACAGGTCAACCCTAATGATCCGAGTACTCCCGGAAAGGACGCCGCGCGCCGCGCGCCGTGAGACCGTCCCCGGCCTAGCACCTTCCGTTGCCTTACTCAAACCCCGTTTTAGATGGCGAAGATGGTGGTTTATGGTACCCTATTAAGTCTATTAAGTGTATATACCAATTGGTTAAGTTTTTGGGTGTATTAGGGAGTGTTTTAATGACTTTTAGTTGCCTTAAAATGGTGATTTTATGTCAAAACCGAAACTTTATGCAGCTTGAAAAGTTGTGTTTTTAAACATGAGAGTTAAGCACATTAACACATGTAAAGCATGTAAAAGATAGCTGAAGTAAAGAGTTATTGCATCACCATTAGTTAAGTTACAACATGAAAAGCTTGTAATGAAAGAATGCTAATGAACAAGGGCAAGAACAGTTTGCCAAAGAAAGAAAGAAAGATTTAAATCTTATCACCACTTAAACATTGATTGTTATAGCATTAAGATGGAGTGTTAAGTGTGAAAAAGAAAGCTGAAAATTTAGATGTGTGCCTACACTATTAACAAGTCCAACAATACTTTAAAATTAAGTGATGGCAAATGGCCTTATGTATGAAATAACATGAGAGAGAATGCCACATGTTATACCATCAATGCATTAAACCATTTAGTGTAGGATTATAGCATGTGAAAAATAGAATAGAACTTGAGATAGCTTAAAACATGCAAGTAACTTATGCCCCAAGGGCTTAGGCTAAAGATTAATGTGTGAATGAGATCTGGATCTAGATTATTTTAACCATGAAAGCATGAAACCATTTAACACATTATTACCCTAGCTTTATGATTTTGGGGATGTCTCTCCCAAGGTGTAGGCAATTATTAAGATAAGAAAAAGCTTGGAAAGAGAAAGAAAAGCAAGAACAAACCACTCAATGGCACAAGGTGGAGGCAAGCCTACCTTTATTGTGCCAAAGGGGTTGAGGAAAGAGCAAGCAACAACTATTATTCACAAAATGCTTACTAACCCCATGTCCTAGCCCTAGAAGACGATTTTGAAATGGAAAACTTGAAACTAGATCTAACCCTAAGCTCACACATGGGAGGTAGGCCGTACCAATTCTCCTCCCAAGCCATGAGCCACAAAAAATCAACAAAAAGTGAAAGAATATATGCACAAGAAGCTAGAAAAGTGAAGAGAAAGGTTGAGATTCGTTACCCACTTGAAGAGAAGGGTCTTGCAGTGTTGTGTGGCTGATTTTGGGTAGCATAACCCCCTCAACTTGATAAGAACTTGCAAAAACCAGCAAGCTATTGCTTGCTGGAAAAGCTACACACAACAATAAAGATGAAGAAAAATTTCTGTTTTAAGGCAGAAATTTTTCACATAATTTTTTTTATAGAAAAAGTGTATTTTAGATGACCATTCTATGATGTTAAGCTAGCTGAAATATTATATGAAATGGACAACAAGAAAAGAATGAGAAAATAAGGAATTTGAATAAGCTTTGAGGGAAGACTCCTCCTTGAGGCTATCCCAACAAAACCCTAGAAGCAAACCTGCAAAACTTCAACAAAATGTGATGCATACAAGTAGATAATATGGCTGAATATGCTAACAAAATAAAATACTTGTACCCTATTAGCAAACCCACATATATAGATCAACAATAATACTAGTTGTATAATCTACCCAAGTAAAATAATTTACCCAAGAATCTACTCTTTGCAACCCAAGATGCCAAATCCACAACATTACCTCATATGTAAGCAAGAGACAAGAATACTCGTTGTTCTTCCAATCCTCCAGAGTTTCTCTTTATTACTCAAAAGGAGAATATTGTAGCAATAAATTGCTCCAAAACTCTCAAGAGCAAAAGAATGGATGCAAGATGGACAAGAATGAGAGAGATGTGAGATGGAAATCAAGTAGCATAACAATAGCTCAAGATATGGTGAAGAAATGAGTGAGGGAGGGGTTCTATTTATACTTGGGAAGGCAAAGCTACCCCTCTTGGATGAATTACAAGTGTCACACATCAAAGAAAAGTCACTTCTAGGGTTTTGGCATGGATGGATGAAGTGGAAATGAGTTGGAGTGAGTTGGCAAGGCTTTGATAAGTGAACTGATGAGTTGTAGGGTCTCGGGAGGCACACCAAAGGATAGCATAAGTCTCCCATTAATTTTTTTATTATTTTTTGACTTTTTGGAGACTTTCTAGAAGGGAGGCACACCACTCTAGGAAAAGTGACGTTTTTGCTTAATGGCTAGGTGAGGGAGTGATGTGAGGGTTGGAAAAGGTTAGGAAAGGTTATGAAAGGTTTGAAAAAATCTCTCTCACCTTTATCCATCTTTACTTTACACCATTTGCTCAAAATTACAAAAAATGACATTTTACCTATGTCATGACTTAACAATTAAAATTGTTGTTTTGACTGACTAAGACTCCTGGTAAATAAACACCTAGCAAAAGTTGTCCGACTGAGCAAAAACTTGGTCCAAGGGTGTAAGGGGTGTCTTTCCATTTCTTTTGAGCACAAATACCCCTATCAAAAGTTCAAGGACCTAGTTTTTACAATTTTTGCTCAAAAATAATTAATTAATTAAATAATTAAACCTCCAAACTTAGGAAAATTTAATTAAAAATTAATTAATTAAAAAAAAATTAACTAGACTCGTCGGAATTCCACGAAACTTTCTAAGATGTCATACATGGTCATTTACATTTTCCCTAAACAATAGTTACCAGAGGATAAGCCCATTAGAACGCCCTTCACCACTTTGGAGGAATTATTGCTGATGTGAGGGAAAAACTCAAGGGAAATTAATAAGGTTGAAAAGCCCAATTAATAACCTGAGGATAAAAAACCCTCGGTGAAAGGAACTCTCCCAGTGAATCCATCCCAAGGTAACTGACATAATTATGACCCATGCAGACCTATTACATTATTAACCCACACAGGGGTGAGGAAATTCCGTTTACAAAAAGGTGTGCTGGAGGCAAAAAATGCCCAGTAGAACCAAACTGTCTTCGACATATTAGCATCTGTTGATGCATATTTTCATCACACATGGAGTTGACCCCCTAGTTGAATAGGCGGTCAACATCTGGCTCCACATGGGGACGTGTGTTTGATCTTGACACTTGGGAAGGAGAGCATACGAGAATCCAACATCTACAAAACAAAGTGTTCACCAATACCCAACATAAACATACATAGAATGAAATAAATAAATGCCATAAAATACATCTACATAATGAAATAACTAAAGTAGAACATCTATAATTACAAAATGAAACTATGATACAAAAATACACCTAATTACATAATCGTATAATAAATGAAAGAACACAAAATTGAAATATAAGAGAAGGGTTAGAGATACGTTACAACCGTCCATGCACTGGATGGAATGAAGCCATAAGTGTCTGAAACATCCTTGTCTAGGATGATTCACAGAAGACCCTTTCCCAAGTTTTATTAACTTGGAATTTTTCGTGAGAAAGAACCAGCCAAGAATCATGCCCCTTCTTCCCTTCAACCAAACACTGGAATGTGACAAGTCGTGTAAACTTTTAATACTTTGCTGCTCATGACTGCCAAGGTGGAAGGCCAACCAATACTCATAATGAGATGACATTGATAAACTAAAGTTGCCCTCCATTTCTCCATAATTCTACATTAAGTCCTCTTTTGGTTGAGAGGTTGAAAAAGAACATACCACAGGAACTATCATACTGTTTTTCTCAAGGTTTTCAAAGTTATCCTTCAAAAAGATTGGTTCCTCGGGAGGAGGGTGGGGACTTGAATTATCTAGATATTAAACACTTTCAAACTCAAATTCCTTTACTTCCTCAAAATACATGACTGACTCATCCATGGATTCATCCAGAATTTCCCAATGAACTTCCTTATCTTTTTCACTGTCAAGCTCAAGTTCATGGGGATCTGGATATTCCATATAAGTTTCTGTAAAGTTAGCTTCCAAGATCTCAAACTGATCTTCCATGGCCATGAATTGTTCATTCATGGTTTCACATTGTTCTTCCTGGGAAAACTGCATGTTCTGAATTACTTCCTTAAGCTCCTCAATGGGATCTGGTGGAGCATCTATCTTTACATTCGAACTAGTTGTTTCAATAGCTAGAAGATTTTTCCTCTTCCATTTTTCCATAAAATTATCAACCAAATCATTGTAAATTTCATCTCGATCATGCCCAAATTTGTCCAAAAAGTCATGCAGAAAATCCCGTATGTTGTTGATCTCATTATCTTCATGAAGAAGAAATCAATCACAAGCACTTCCCTGACCCTCCAAAAGAGTCCAGGAAAACAATATCATAAGAGCATCCTCATAGATGGGTGGATTATGCCAATCATCAATTAATTTACGAAAGGCCTTGACATGAGCACAAGCATCACCACCCTAATGAAATTCAAGCACATTGTCAACAACATCTTCAGGTATATCATTGGGATAACCAACTATTTCTGAAAAATCAAAAGGCTTCTTGAGGTCGCTCATTGAAAAAGAAAAAAATCTGGGACCCAAAAGATTACTAAGGATCTGACAAAAAAGGAAAACATGCTAATTTCATCCACAAACTTTTTCAAGTTCAAGGATGAAAGCCAACAAGCCGTGAGTTCCTTCCTAAAGAATACTTTGTCAAATTATTTTAAAGTGGACTCGCGAGATGACCAAGTTTATCAAACAGACAAGGGCATCATCAAAGCAAAAACAAGAAGGAAAACAAAAGTTAAATTATTAAGCTGGAATAAGAATTGGATATAAGTGAGTGCTTCTTCTCCAAGACTTTCAAGCAGCCCACAAGGATTGCTCCTTGTAGTATACTTGACAGATTTCTTCAATGGAGTCGTCACTTGGAAATGAACCACACAAATCAACCAATGCAAGTTCAAAGAATTTTAGTGACTAAAGTTTTTATTGTTTAGTTCTTAAAAAATTAAGTTAAGTCATTTTGACCAAGGACAAATGACTTGTCCCCGACAACGACGCCAAAGATGTTGGGTAAACATTGTGAAGACGTAGGAGCAAAATAAATAAATAAAGGAACTCTGCGTTGAAACAAGAGAGTCGACGCGTTGCCGTCCTTATACACACTTGCAAACGTGAGCCAAGTCCTGCTCATTTAGTGTGTTCTTGGAGGCACAATGCCTAGGTTCAAAGCCCATGCTGTCACTTTGGCTTGAACCTCTTCCGTCTAGGCTTACTCCTAGGGAAGCCAAGGGGGGCAGACCCTATTTTCTAGATGCGATTTACGTTAAGTTCTAGGAGTTGTTTTTAATTAGTTAAAGTTTAGGGGGAGTCTAACCTATAATGCAAAAGCAACAAGGCAAGATGCAAGATTTTCGATGTCAAGCAAGCCTTTCCCTAGGTCAACTAAGACTAGTGCCTAAGGTTGGGCAAGGGGTCAACTACAATGTAAGGGTGTTTAATTACAAGTAAGATTACAAAGATTATCAAGTTACACTTATGCTACAACAATGGTTAGATACTTACAAATAAAGAATGCTAGTTACACAATATTACAATGAGATACAAATTTGCAATAGAACAAGCTAACCATGTGTGTTTAAATGTGCAGGAAGTTAGATACAATCAAGACGTGAGCATCATCAACACATTAAGCCTAAGCATGCCCCAATAGCACTTACTCTATTGGACTGCTCCTCAATGAAAATATCGACACTCAAAATTCACAAGGACACTTAGAAGATTTAGAAGCTTTAAACACAAGTGTTCCACAATAGTTAAGACATTTAGTTAATTAACCACAAAGCATTACTTGTATAAGAGATTGGAAGATTAAACTTGCAAGTGTTAAACCTTAAGATATGTCAATTTGAACCAAGTTTATTAATTGCTTAGAGAGTTAAGGGTTTTTAAGATTTGAAAGATTTTAATTACCCTAACTAAGTGTTTGACCCAAAACCTCCTCCCCCAATTACCAAGTGGCTGTTGGATGCTCAAGAAGTGAGGCAACAAGGGATACCCTAGCTTCACAGGTCAACCCTAATGATCCGAGTACTCCCGGAAAGGACGCCGCGCGCCGTGAGATCGTCCTCGGCCTAGTACCTTCCGTTGCCTTACTCAAACCCCGTTTTAGATGGCGAAGATGGTGGTTTATGGTACCCTATTAAGTCTATTAAGTGTATATACCAATTGGTTAAGTTTTTAGGTGTATTAGGGAGTGTTTTAATGACTTTTAGTTGCCTTAAAATGGTGATTTTATGTCAAAACCGAAACTTTATGCAGCTTGAAAAGTTGTGTTTTTAAACATGAGAGTTAAGCACATTAACACATGTAAAGCATGTAAAAGATAGCTGAAGTAAAGAGTTATTGCATCACCATTAGTTAAGCTACAACATGAAAATCTTGTAATGAAAGAATGCTAATGAACAAGGGCAAGAACAGCTTGCCAAAGAAAGAAAGAAAGATTTAAAGCTTATCACCACTTAAACATTGATTGTTATAGCATTAAGATGGAGTGTTAAGTGTGAAAAAAAAAACTGAAAATTTAGATGTGTGCCTACACTATTAACAAGTCCAACAATACTTTAAAATTAAGTGATAGCAAATGGCCTTAAGTATGAAATAACATGAGAGAGAATGCCACCGATTACACCATCAATGCATTAAACCATTTAGTGTAGGATTATAGCATGTGAAAAATAGAATAGAACTTGAGATATCGTAAAATATGCAAGTAACTTATGCCCCAAGGGCTTAGGCTAAAGATTAATGTGTGAATGAGATCTAGATCTAGATTATTTTAACCATGAAAGCATGAAACCATTAACACATTATTACCCTAGCCTTACGATTTTGGGGATGTTTCTCCCAAGGTGTAGGCAATTATTAAGATAAGAAAAATGTTGGAAAGAGAAAGAAAAGCAAGAACAAACCACTCAATGGCACAAGGTGGAGGCAAGCCTACCTTTATTGTGCCAAAGGGGTTGAGGAAAGAGCAAGCAACAACTATTATTCACAAAATGCTTACTAACCCAACGTCCTAGCCCTAGAAGACGATTTTGAAATGGAAAACTTGAAACTAGATCTAACCCTAAGCTCACACATGGGAGGTAGGCCGTACCAATTCTCCTCCCAAGCTATGAGCCACAAAAAATCAACAAAAAGTGAAAGAATCTATGCACAAGAAGCTAGAAAAGTGAAGAGAAAGGTTGAGATTCGTTACCCACTTGAAGAGAAGGGTCTTGCAGTGTTGTGTGGCTGATTTTGGGTAGCATAACCCTCTCAACCTGATAAGAACCCGCAAAAACCAACAAGCTATTGCTTGCTGGAAAAGCTACACACAATAATAAAGATGAAGAAAAAATTCTGTTTTAGGGCAAAAATTTTTCACATAATTTTTTTTATAGAAAAAGTGTATTTTAGATGACCTTTCTATGATGTTAAGCTAGCTGAAATATTATATGAAATGGACAACAAGACAAGAAGGAGTTTGAGTAAGCTTTGAGGGAAGACTTCTCCTTGAGGCTATCCCAACAAAACCCTAGGAGCAAACCTGCAAAACTTAAAAAAAATGTGATGCATACAAGTAGATAATATGGCTGAATATGCTAACAAAATAAAATACTTGTACCCTATTAGCAAACCCACATATATAGATCAACAATAATACTAGTTGTATAATTTACCCAAGAATCTACTCTTTGTAACCCAAGATGCCAAATCCACAACATTACCTCATATGTAAGCAAGAGACAAGCATACTCGTTGTTCTTCCAATCCCCCAGAGTTTCTCTTTATTACTCAAAAGGAGAATATTGTAGCAATAAATTGCTCCAAAACTCTCAAGAGCAAAATAATGGATGCAAGATGGACAAGAATGAGAGAGATGTGAGATGGAAATTAAGTAGCATAACAATAGCTCAAGATATGGTGAAGAAATGAGTGAGGGAGGGGTTCTATTTATACTTGGAAAGGCAAAGCTACCCCTCTTGGATGAGTTACAAGTGTTACACATCAAAGAAAAGTCACTTTTAGGGTTTTGGCATGGATTGATGAAGTGGAAATGAGTTGGAGTGAGTTGGCAAGGCTTTGATAAGTGAAATGATGAGTTGTAGGGTCTACGGAGGCACACCAAGCGATAACATAAGTCTCCCATTAATTTTTTTATTATTTTTTGACTTTTTGGAGACTTTCTAGAAGGGAGGCACACCACTCTAGGAAAAGTGACGTTTTTGCTTAATGGCTAGGTGAGGGGGTGATGTGAGGGTTGGAAAAGGTTAGGAAAGGTTAGGAAAAATCTCTCTCACCTTTATCCATCTTTACTTTACACCATTTGCTCAAAATTACAAAAAATGACATTTTACCTATGTCATGACTTAGCAAGTAAAATTGTTGTTTTGACTGACTGAGACTCTTGGTGGACAAACACCTAGCAAAAGTTGTCCAACTGAGCTGAAACTTGGTCCAAGGGTGTAGGGTGTGTCTTTCCATTTCTTTTGAGCACAAATACCCCTATCAAAAGTCCAAGTACCTAGTTTTTACAATTTTTGCTCAAAAATAATTAATTAATTAAATAATTAAACCTCCAAACTTAGGAAAATTTAATTAAAAAAAAATTAACTAGACTCGTCGGAATTCCGCGAAACTTTCTAAGATGTCATACATGGTCATTTACATCATCCCTAAACAATAGTTACCAGAGGATAAGCCCATTAGAACGCCCTTCACGACTTTGGAGGAATTATTGCTGGTGTGAGGGAAAAACTCAAGGGAAATTAATAAGGCTGAAAAACCCAATTAATAACCTGAGGATAAAAAACCCTCGGTGAAAGGAACTCTTCCAATGAATCCATCCCAAGGTAACTGACCTAATTATGACCCATGTAGACCTATTACATTATTAACCCACGCAGGGGTGCGGAAATTCCGTTTACAGAAAGGTGTGCTAGAGGCAAAAAATGCCCAATAGAACCAAACTGTCTTCGACATATTAGCATCTGTTGATGCATATCTTCATGGCACATGGAATTGACCCCCTAGTTGAATAGGCGGTCAACAAGCCCATACAACGCTCTCCTCAACCTGCAAAGATGAGATGCCCTGCTGTGCACCTCAAATCCCTCTGGCTGCTCTATGTATATCTCCTCCTCTATCACTCATGTTATCGCGCAATCTATACTTGCCCAAATCCCAAGGCAAGTGAGACAAGATTGGCATAACAAGCGGGTGACCTATCACTGCCACCTTAATAGGAAACCCCTTTATGTTTAGGAGCATGTTAAGATTACCCCAAGGGAGACGTCCCTGGTGACCTAAAGGGCCGATGAAACTAAGACAAAGATGCAAGAATACCCCCCTCTCACTGGTAACTCAAGTTAAAAGGTCTTTATGTCCTAATAGATGAAGCAAATGTAATGGATGAAGTGTACATACCCAGAACAAGACAACAAGCAAAACATATGGCAGTTTCAAGTACAAAATGATGTTAGTGCTTCAATAAGACAATGAACCTTTGAAATGTATGCTGGTTGATATAAAATTGCAGCAACATTAAGTATTTTATAACAGCTGCAAGAAATATGCCTCAAAATTGCTTGAAAAGACAATGAAAAGGTAGCTTTTACTAGGAAAAATTATAATCAATTGTCATAAGCAATTTCTGAAATGTCTAGTTAACATTAAAAGCCAGTTTTGCAGAAAATTTGCTGCAGTTAGATGGCTGTTGCAATCTTTTATAACAATTACAAATATGTTAGTGATCTAGGCTAAACTAAGGTTAGAGATAGTTAGTAGAAGCTTAGGAGAAGAGTGTTTGAGTGTTTAATCAATCTTTCAACAAGAGAGAGGCTAGAACTAGTTTCTTCTAGGGCTTATGGAGTAAAGTGGACGGCTTCTTCTAAGGCTGCAAAACAATTTTGATAGTGCACAAAAGTCTAAGAGGGAGAATGCATAGGAGAAGTAGTAACTTAAGTCCCCCTATGCATTTACCTCATGAAACAAAATACCAGGGTGTAGGCAATTCTAGGTCCTAACACCTTGCTCTCCTTAGGCTTCTTATGGGATAAAACTTAGGCAAAGATAACTAGGTCAAAACCTTAGAGTGCTAACAATTTAGGGCTCTAGGGTTTCACTAGTCACTAGATCAATTCAATGAAAAGCTTGGCAAATAGAAAGTAAGAAAGTAGCAATTTAAGTTCCTTACTTCAAGCATTAAGTATACCATGCA
>ML777502.1:912582-923385 GCA_009831015.1 Picea engelmannii
TCTATTTAGAGAAGGAGGAAAGAGCACGAGGCCTTGCTTAAGCAACACCGGAGTGAGCCTCTTTCCCCTAGGGTTTTGATTCTAGGGCCCTGCCTTTGCAACACCATAGAACCCTACCTTCTAGTCTCTGAATTGTCATCCTTTCGAGACCTTGTGCCCTTATTTTTGACTCCATATACCCTAAGGCACTGATTTGATCTCCAACATTGAAGTCCTAGTGTTCAAAACAACTCTTTAAACTCTAATCTTGAAACCCTAACTAACTAACCCTAACCCTAACTAAGGCTGACGTCATAGTTGGTTATTTTTGATGCAGCAAGCTTTTGACTTTTACAAGCAATTGAGTGATGATTTAAAGCAATTATTGATTGAAGTGTTGATTGAATACATTGTTGGCTTTGTCATCTTGATAGTTATTGATGAATTAATGCTCTTTCCATAGATAATTGACAAAACGTTGATCTCATTGATATCTATTACTTCACATTGCTTAAATTATATCAGATGGTCATATGAAGTGCTAACCCTTTGTATATAGCCTGCATATATATTTTTCTATTGTTGCTTTGTTACAGGCAGGTGTTCTCATTTCGGACTATACTTCATTATTGGCTGATTAGCCGAACCTTCTCCTTTTTTGGTGGTAGCCTGTGAGGGGGAAACTTTAACCCTGACCTTATATCTCAGCCTCTTCAAAACCCCAGGTTACCGGGGACGTCTCCCCTGGGATAACCTCCCTAAATAGAAAGAACCTCCCCATCGTGGTGACATTGGGTGGGGAAGGTTCCTGTTACGCCAGTTTGGCCTCAATCCTCTAGCCTTTTGACCTAGCTACAAACTGTGCGATAACACAACTCAAAGGGGAAGTTTCACCGACATATACGACAACAAGCCTCAAACAATGAAGATGCCTCCAAAAGATGTGCAACTTCAAGGGAGGAGACCAATTATTACCAAATCACAACTTAAACTCAAAATAAAGCGTTGAAATGAGGCCTTCTAGGGCTTAGGTGCAACTTTAGTTCACTTAGTCAAACCCACAAGATGCTTAAAGTAAAACTTTGCATATAGATGTAAAGGTAAAGTGCTTGCAATGTAAGTTAAGCATAAACCATAAAGATACCAATGTAGATTGCCCAAGGTTAAAGTGGATTAGATTAGGATTGCTTAATTTATTAAGATGAAGTGTAAATCCTACACTAAGTGACAACCCAAGAACTCTCCTTGCTTATACCAAAAGAATTGTTGGGTGCTCAATAAGTGAGGCAACCAAGGCCACACCCTGGCTCCATAGGTCAATCCAGGAAAAGAAGTACTCCACAGGGAGGACACCAAGTGCCGTGAGACCATCCTCAATCTAGCACCCCCCGCTTCTTCCTTAAATTCCCTTTTTGTTGGAAAAGTTGAGACAATGGTTGGTGACCTATTAAGCTAGATAAATTTTAGTCTTTAAAAGTAAATTGAGCTTATGTGAATTAAGTTAAGTTAAATTAGTTGGAAGTGATTACAATGTTGTGCTTTAAAGAAAGTGTGCTTGCAATGTAAAAGGAAAGTACTTGAAAAAGTAAAGTACTTAAATGGAAATTGCAAGGAAACTTAAAATGCTTGAAACAAGATATTACAAGATTATACAATGCTAAAAGAAAGTAAATTACAAGACATAAAAGAAAGTACTTTTAAAGATTATTAAGTTGAAAACAAACCACTTAAATGGAAATAATTTGCAAAGAAAAGAAAGAGCAAGATAAACAATGTTGATTAGTTATGCCTCCATGGGCCTAAGCTAACATTAGGTTATTATTTCTAGATCTAGATTATTTTAAACCATTAAGCACATAAAGAAGTAAAAAACCCAATGCTAACCTAGCCTTATGATTTTGGGGGTTGGCTTAGCCAAGCTCACTCCAAGGTGTAGGCAAAAGAAAGAAAATGAAGAAATTAATTACAAGAGAGGAATGCAAGCCCTTTAAGCTTGCTTAATACGTGAGAATGAGAAGAGAAGAAGAGGGTACGTGTTACCCAATTTTGGGAGGCTGATATTTGACTTGTAGATGCCCCAAATGGGTTATAATCCCTCCCAAATGTCACCAACCTGCAAAAAATCAGCAAACAAAACTTGCTGGAAATGCTGCAAAAAGTGACAAAAAATTGTGAAAATTTCTGTTGTAAAAACCATAAATTTTCTGTGTAAATTTCAGCAAGTAAAATATGTTTAAAAACTCTATCCAAGTATGTTAGAATGCCCCAAGAAGTATAGAAAAGAACAAAAATCTGAAAGATAAATTTTTAGAGGGTTTAAGTGGGTGAAAAGAGAGATTTCCAGATCTGAAATCTTCACTCCAAACCCTTAGGCAACCTGCAAATCTTGTGAGAAAAACTATAAAAATAGAGAGGATGTGAGTAGATCTAGATGGTAAAACAAAATACTTTGTAATACCCAAGTAAACACTTTACTAGATCTATGATAATACTACCACAAAGCTATCCAAGCAAAATACTTTGCTTGGAGTTCCTACTCTAGATCTATAAGCTAAGCATACATAAGAAAAATAAACAAGAACAAGATCATTTCATATGTAGCAAGATGGTACCAAGAAGACTCTCAACACCATGGATCCTCCAAATATTTCCTTTATTCAATAGCAAGCTTGGGCAAATACTTGCCACAAGCTTGAGAAAAGAACAAGAGCGAGAGAGAGCAAGAGAAAAGAGTGGGACAAGAGAGATTTTGGCATAGTAACAATACCAAGAGTAGATGTGTAAAATGAGGGAGGGGAGGCTCTTATTTATACTTGGGAGCCAATAGTTACTCCTCTTGGATGCTCTCCAAGTGTCCATCAATTAAGAGTTATTGAGCATCTCAAGGGGGGCGCACTTTTAGGGTTTAGGAGATGAATTAGGGTTTTGGTAATGAGTGGAGTGAGTTGGCAATGCTTTGAAAAGTCAAATGATGAGTTGTAGGGTCTAGGGAGGCACACCGAAGGAGAGAACAAGTCTTCCTTTAATTGTTTTATTTGTTTTTTGATTTTTTGGAGATTTTCTAGAAGGGGGCGCAACTCTCTAAAGGGAGAATGACGTTCTGAGTTAGTGGCTAAGTGAGGGGGTGAAGCAAAGGTTGGGAAAGGGTTAGGATAGCTTAGGAAAAGTTCTCCCACTCTTTCTCTTGTTAATTTGCTCACATTACAAAAATTTGACAAATTTGACTTTGTCAATTCCAACAATTAAATTGCTGTCTTAGACTGACTTAGACTCCTTATGGACAAACACCTAGCAAAACTTGTTCAATTGAGTTGAAACTTTCTCCAAGGGTGTAGGGGGTCTCATTCCATTTCTTTTGAACACAAATACCCCTATCCAAATCCCAAGGATGCAGTTTGTACAATTTTTATAAAAAATTAATTAAAATCACCATTAAATGAGAAATTAAAAAAAATTAAAAAAAATAGCTTATACTCGACACTAGCTACCATAGGGCTCGACCATTAGAGCGCCTTTCACCACTTTGGAGAATTATTGTGGGAGTAAAAAACTCAAGGGAAATTAATAAGGCTGGTTAGGCCAAATTAATAACCTGAGGACAAAAAACTCTCGATGAAAGGAACTCCTCTAATGATGAAGTCCTAAGCAACCGACCTAAACTATGATCCATGCAGACCCATTACATTATAATCCCACGTAGGGGAGCATAAATTCCAATTACAAAAACACATACTAAGGCCAAAAATGCCTTGTAGAACCAGTAAGTCTTCAAACTAGTAGCACCATCAGGTACATATCATCATGGCACATGGAGTTGACCACCTAGTTTAAATAGGTGGCCAACAGGGCCTTTAGCCCCTTCTTCCCACAAGGAAAGGTACAACCCTTCTTAGCGTTGTCAACCCCAATGCCCAAACAAAGGTAGGGGGGAGATGAGAGGAATAAAGATGGAAAGTGGTAAGTATGGAGGGAACGAACGATGACCTTTCACAGATCCACCTAGTGGCACCATGTCACCCTCCTAGGTATGAGCAAGTCAAAGAACATAATTTCCAATCAAACGTTATGAAATGAAGAAGAATTTAATGCAACATATTCAAGTTCTTCAAAAACCAGAGTGACACATACCGTGATACCCCGACTCATTACCTCATGGAGCAAGACTTACTGCTACTTCAGGACCAGGCTGGTGGGATGGATACTACTGCTGCTAAATGGACTGCACTGAAGAAAAGAGGGGCCCTCCGGGGCCATGCTCTAGTCGTTCGACTCTTGGTACTCCATGTCTAGGACTTGTGGGCCTCGAGACGTGATCTCCTTAGTTATCCCTAGGGTAGGGGATAGCAACTCCATTAAGAAATGGTGTCTTGACATCCATCTGGTGGATCTTCCATCCCAACTCAGCTGCAATGGATATCGCGGCCCTGTTAGAAGAATATCTTGCCATGGGTGCAAATGTCTCATTAAAGTCAATGCCTTCCTTCTGCGAGAATCCCTTGGCCACAAAGTGGGCTTTGAACTTGTCCACACTCCCATCAGCCGCATGTTTGATCTTATAGATCCATCTAGAGCCAACCACTTATTTCCCCTCTGGCTGGGGCACAACCTTCCACAAACCGTTCTTCATGATAGAAGAGTACTCCTCCATCATGGCATCTCTCCACACTTGCTGCTCAGATGCCTCCTGAAAACTAGAAGGCTTGGCCTCTATCAACTTGCTCATAGAGCCATGTAACCGAAAAACCTCTGTGGCGCCCCGCTCATCATGACTGATGTTTGGGGAGGCTCTACCTGCTCCTGAGTCTCTCTCAATGTGCGTTCAACCCACTTCGGCCTCCTCCTACTAGAGGACTTGGCTGGAGTAAACTGAGCATCCTGCTCCTCCTCATGCTGCTCACGCTGCACACCCTGCTCACTCTGTTGTTGCTATTGCTACCCAACCTGTACAAAAGTTTGGGGACATGTAGTCTGTAATGGCTGTCTAGCCTCCTCCTTAGGAGAACTCTGCTCCTGACTTTGCTCATGACACTACTCATCAACTGGCATCTGTCCACAAGACTTCCTGTAAGCCTTGCCCTCCTCAAATCTCACATCCCTCCTAACCATTGTCCTCCTGAGTGTAGGAATGTAGACCATGTAGGCCTTGGAGGTCTCGCTGTATCCAACAAGGATGCCCTTCTCTGCAGTAGGCTCGAGCTTGGTCCTCCTCTCTGCCAGAACATGGAAGTAGACCAAGCACCCAAAGATGCGTATGTGACTAACCTCTGGTCTCTTCCCCGTGAAGGCCTCCTCAAGGGTCATCCTCCCCAATACCTTATGCGGACTCCTGTTCTGCAGATAGATTGCAGTGTTGCATGCCTCAGCCCATAGAAACATGGGCAAGTCCCGATCATGCAACATTGCCTTTGCTGCCCCAACTATCGATTTGTTAATTCTCTTTGAGATTCCATTCTGCTGTGGGTTATACGGCACAATCAACTCCCTCTTAATCCTAGAATCTACATAGAACGTCTTGAAGGCACTTGAGGTATACTCGCCTTCATTGTCTGATGATCTGATCTACGCACCTTGATCCTTCTGCCTGTCTGGTTCTCCAAAAGAGCTTTGAACTCTTGGAACCGGCTGAAGACCTCATCCTTGGTCTTCATAAAGTAGATCCAGGTCTTCCAAGAATGATCGTCAATAAAGGAGACATAGTAGTTGAACCCTCCAATAGGCACTGCTGACATGGGTCCACAGACATTCGAATGGATCAAGTCCAAAATCCCTTTGGACCTGCTGTCACTGCTAGGAAAGGTTGTCTTGGCGTACTTGCCCAAAGCACACCCCTTGCACACATTGTGCTGATTAGAATTGATTTCTGGAAGCCCAATCACGGACTCCCTGAGCACCTTAAGTGCTCCATGATGTAGATGAGCCATCCGCCTATGCCAAAGCTCCCCCAAATCTCTGCCACTACTGCTGCTACTAACCAACGCATAGGCTGGTTCAAACTGCAACTTGTACAATTTGTCCTTTCTCACTCCCAACACTTTCCCCATGCTAGCGTTGGAGCCCCTTGGATGTATGAGTACTCTTCCATCTCGGAAAGTGACCTCATATCTCTTATCTTCTAAGGCTGAAACATAAATCAATTTTTTTGTTAAACTAGGAACAAAGAAAACATCATTAATTGACAAAGGCTTACCAGACTCCCTTTGAAACCTCACGGTTCCTTTGCCTGCTGGCCTGTACTTGGCATTATCTCTAAGTACAATGTTGAAGTTGGCATTGTACTCCTTCAAGTTGATGAAGTACTCATTCACCCCTGTCATGTGGCATGAAGCACCACTATCAATGTACCATGTACTAGTGACCATGGATGTGGATAGGCATGCTAATAGTGAAAATTCATCTTCAAATCTGGCTGCAACTGCATCCATATCAGCTGTAGAAGCCATTTGCTTCTTGGATTTTCCCTTCTTCCTATTGGGACATTGGCTGGAAAAATGCCCAAGTTGATGGCAAGCAAAGCATTTGACTTTGCTGGTGTCAAACTTCTTCTTGCTGCCCTGTCTTGAAGAGGTTCCTTCAACTAAACTCTTCTTGCTCTTCCCCTTTCCCTTTGCTACCAAGGCAAGGTTGTCTTCATCTTCAGATTTCTTTTTCTGCTCTCCACGTTGAGACCCCTCCCGAATCTCTTCCTGTGTGAAATCGTCCCACAACCTCTCCCAAGTAGGCATCTTCTCTCTTCCCACCACACACTTGAAAAATACATCCCACTGTTTTCCCAAACCATTCAAGGCAATACGTACCAACTCTTCTTCAGGAATGATATCCCCTACTGCTGCTAACTCATCTCTAACTTGTGTGAGCCTAGTGAGGTAGGAAGTCACACCTTCACCCCTTTGCATCTTGGTGGCGTGTAATTTGTCCTTGAGAGCCATCTTCCGATTCTGGTTCACTCTGATACAACTTGGTCAGAGCATCCCACATTTCCTTAGCTATTTTCTTCTCAACCAGATGTGGAATAAGATGGTCTTTGACACCATCCAACAAAATCCTCTGTGCCCTGGCTTCTTTTACCTCATGGAGGTCCAAGGCAAAAGGATTATGGACTGGTACAGGAACTAGAGTGCTGACATAAGACCACAACTTGTTCTCCTTGAGCACAACTATGATTTTGACCTTCCACTGAAGATAGTTTGAGGCTCCCTCAAGCCTATCCTCATACCTCACGTTGGTAGCCATGAAAACTTTGATTCTGGGCTACTGGAACCTTGAGAAGATCTGCAGAAAATTGCTGAGACTTGAACCTATGACCTGTGTGCTAATCAGAGGCACAAATCTAATACCATGTAAAACTTTTAATACCCAACAAACTGATAATTTAGCCTATAGATTATAACCCAGAAATTTAATTTCAACTCAGAAAATTAACTCTGATCTATGCTAAAATTATAATGCTGAGTAAACATGCAAGCATAGCGGAAATAATAAATCAAACACACACATTGACACAGTGAGTACCCTGGAAACCCTAGTGTGGGGAAAACCAGCTGAGAGGGGAGCTTTATTGGGCTATCAGAGAGAAGTTACATCAGCGTAAACTAAACAACAAAATCTTACAGTATGGTAGAAGGATTTTGATTAGTTCTAGGCCAGCAAAACAAGTGCTCTTCATCCCAACTTCCTCCAGCCTATATGGATTCCTTCTAGCTGTCTTGTACGACCTGTTATGGCCTCTTCTGATGGATGTACAAGGCTAGTGTGTGCAGCCTCAAACTGCTGCTCCAAAACCCTCTGGTTCTTCCTTCTTTCACTCTACTGAATACACTTAGAAATCAGATTCACTGTTGCTGCTGTATATGGCCCTGAGTATGGGATGTATTTGCTGTACAGTATGGGCTGTAGATGGCCTCCACTGAGTACCCTAAACCAACCCAGAAGTCTCCTTCAAAAGCAACTCCTCTCTTCCTTCTCTCAACCCTGCTCCCACTCTTCTCTTGCTCACCAAATGACTGAATGAGCAGCCCAACACCCTCAGCCTTGCTCTATACCCAACCTTCCTCCTTGCTGCCTTGGGATCAGTGCCCAACATAAGCTTCAAGGGTCCAGATTGAGGCACGTCCTCTCTCTGGACCCCACACAACACTAAAGGGTTCATTTCTCTGTTAATGTTTAAACCATTATTATAGTTCTTTGTATTTCATTAGATAACAATAGCATAATCCAAGATCACTGAGGAATACACAATCACAAGAGACAACATTTATCTTGAGAAACCCTCTAGGGGAAGAAAACCCAGTAAAACTTCCTTAATATAGATAGCCAATACAATGCCAAGAGATCTCTTAAACTAATGTAGAAGGTCCTCTCCCAGATATGCGCCACTCTCTCTCCTTCTTCTCTAACAACAGATCCGAAACTTGTCTCTCAAATGAGCAAGTGAGGCGCTAGCTTCCTTATTTATATTAGACTGGCACGTGTGAAGTGTCTCTTCACTTGCAGGGCCGCCTTCTTCCAATTGGGTGGTTATAACCACCTTTAATATTTTCTGGGGCCTCTTTAATATCTGTTGGGGCCGACTTCTTATTCTGCCTATTATAACTATCATTTGACCAATCCGCAAAAGGGGATTTGGTCCTATTACAATAGCCGACATGATCAATCCACAATGGGGATTGATCCAATGAATAATATATCAAATAATAATAAGAATACTCTTTGCAGTTACATTATTTCAACACTCCCCCTTAACAAGAAGGGTATTCTTCAACAACATCATGCGCAAGAGAGAGGACAACATCATCAACATCATCAAGTGGGTGAGAGGACAACATCATCAATATCATCTTGGAACACTGACCGACGTATCTATAAATCATCGAAAGTTTTCTTCATCGACAACATCGTCATTCTCAAAGGAATGCCATCATCATCTGCATCAATATGTATTAGTATAAAAAACAGATACATCATCATCATCACAGCACAAGGCTGGCTCATCATAATACAAGACTGGCTTTATGTCACAACTGTTAAGCTGGAAGCTCAGTACTCGTCTCATCTCAATGTCTTGCTTTACGTCACAACACTCAGGCTGGAAGCAAGATACTAGACTGGCTTTACGTCACAACTATCAAGCTGGAAGCACAATACTAGTCTCATCTCATCGTCTTGCTTTACGTCACAACACTCAAGCTGGAAGCAAGATACTCGTCCTGCTTTACGTCACAACCATCAGGTCGAAAGTAGGATACTAGACTGGCTTTACGTCACAGCTATCCAGTTGGAAGCTCAGTGCTAGTCTCATCACATCATCTTGCTTTACGTCACAATCATTAGGTCGGAAGCAAGATACACCTCCTGCTTTACGTCACAACCATCAGGTCAGAAGCAGGGAACTATACTTGCTTTACGTCGCAGCTATACAACCGGAAGCATAGTACTAGTGACACATCATCTTGCTTTACATCACAACCATCAGGTCGAAAGCAAGGTACTCGTCCTGCTTTACGTCACAACCATCAGGTTGGAAGCAGGATACTAGACTGGCTTTACGTCACAACTATCCAGCTGGAAGCACAGTACTAGTCATATTACATCATCTTGCTTTACGTCTCAACCATCAGGTCGGAAGCAAGAGATGTCTCATCACAGCATCTACTCCCCCTTTCGAGGAGGGTCCTTTCGGACTATATCAAGCTTATCTTGAAAGTACTCAAACTTTATATGAGATAGTGGCTTGGTCAACAAGTCAACAACCTGTTCATCCGTGCTAATGTACTGGAGCTTTAAGGCTCCTCTCTGCACCATGTCACGGATGTAATGATAATGGATCTCTATGTGCTTCGACCTGTTGTGGCATACGGGATTCTCTGTCATCTTTATGTAGCTCTGGTTGTCACATAGAATCAAGGTTGCTCTCATCTCTAAGTCAAATAGGCTGGTCAGCAACTTTCGAAGCCATATAGCTTCGCAGCTGGTAGAACTTGCAACAATGTATTCTGCTTCCGCTGTGCTGAGAGCAGTACTAGATTGCTTCCTACTCTGCCACGAGATCATAGCTGATCCCAAACTAAAACAACATCCTGAAGTGCTTTTCCTATCAGAAACACTTCCTGCCCAATCTGCATCAGTATATCCACTCAATGTGAAATCATGATCTCCATCATAGCTGAGACCACAATCTATTGTACCTTTAAGGTACCTCATCACATGTTTTGCAGCCACTAGGTGAACACGTCTGGGTTCTACCGGAAACTGACTCAAGGTGTTCACGGCAAAACAAATGTTTGGTCTGGTGTTCGTCAGGTACATCAACGATCCAATAATCTGTCTGTACAGTGTGGCATCAATCAACTCTGACGAAGTATCGACTAGCAGCTTTAGCTTCGCTTCCATGGGTGTATTCATGGGCTTGCATTCCAACATGTCGAATCTCTTCAAGATTTCGACCATATACTTCCCTTGGTTAAGGAAGATCTTCTCAGGACTTTGCCATACCTCAAGACCTAAGAAATAATGCATTAGGCCAAGGTCTTTCATTTCAAATTCCGAGGCAAGTCTCTTTTTACATTCAGTGATGAGCTTTTCTTCTCCGGTTAAGAATAAGTCATCCACATATAGCAGTAAGATTACTGGCTCATCGTTCATGATCTTGAAGTAGAGGTTAGAGTCTGTTTTACTTTTGGTAAAACCTAAGCTCGTCAAGAAACTGTCTATATGGCCATACCAAGCTCTAGGAGCTTGCTTCAATCTGTATAAGGCTTTCTTCAATCTGCAGACATGAGACTTCCTGTCTTCAACCTCAAATCCTTGAGGTTGCTCTATATACACTTC
>ML777502.1:946041-965348 GCA_009831015.1 Picea engelmannii
ATCAAGGGTGGCCAATAGCCTTTTACATTCTCTCATACTTAGAACACTTATTACAACAGTGGAAATACGGGAAAATGGGCCTTTTGAGGGCCTGCTGAATCACTGAATTCTGCATGTATGAGCACTGCTTGCTCATCCTTTGGTGGCTCTTCAGGAAATCCAGCTTGTGCAACCTTGGTGGATAACAGGCTGTAAATCTATCTTTGTGATATTTTGAAGATTTCAGTAAAGTGTTGAGCTTTGAGCTTTGATTATGATTGAATGTTTTTATAATAATTTGTCTATGATCTATGTTGAAGAGTGGAGAACAAGGCATGGGAGTGAAAACCTTTGTGTGTGAATAGGTGTGGTACTAGCATGTTACGGTGTTGTGAGTTTAAGATTAAAATGAGAGTTTTGCAAGTAGAAATTTTTGACCAATCCAACCTAATATTCAAAAACTACTTATGCAAATTTTTCCATAATTTGCTCCACTTACAAGGACATGCTCTCTGTTATCACAAAATCTAGCACTTGTGCAAAGCCTTCACAAGATGCTAAACTTGCATAACAATTGGAAGTAATTGCCACTGTCACCTAGGCAAGTACTTCCCTCGTTTTAGTGATGGATGAGGATCTAACACAAGGGATGCTTCCCTTGTGACCTCAAGGGACCCTATAGCAACCTAAAGGCAAGTCTATGGCCCCCTATCTTGGTCACTTGGTGAGATGGCTAGGTCTAGGGAAAAGGGCAAGGTTAGAATGAATTTAGACAAGGTAATTGATCATGTGTGTGTGTGTGAAGAATTCCAGTGCATTCAATGATAAATACCAAGTCTAAGGAAAGGAGAATGGACCCCAAAACACTAGCTATCCAAGAAAAAGGGTTGTTGTAATAAAAATTGCAGTAAAGAGTAGTATACTTCAACATATAACAGTTTTATAACAAAAATAATATATCAGCTCTAAATCAGCAAATAGATGTATGGAAATCTGTCTAATAACAATAGAAACACTTACAAATCATCCACCAATAGTTGCATGAAGTTAAGAGTAGGGAACTGTATTAGTTATCAGCAATATGCTCAAGCCCTAATGGCTATAGCAAACGTTTATAACAACAGCAAGTAAATGGGTTAGAATGCAAGGCGTTGAGTGGGAATGAACATGCAAATGCAATGAAGTATCTAATTAACAAGTTGCTTTTGAGATAGAGAGTATTAATTAAGGTTTTGTATCACTTGTAAGCAAAAGACTAGTGCCATTTTCCTTCTTTGGGAAAATGGAGTCAAGCAACACCTTAAATTGAAAGTTAGATAGCCAAGAAGATTAGGAGATTTGAAACCCTAGGACTATACCCTCACAAGCCTAGGATTAAAATTCAAAAAGACAAACCCTAGAGTATATACCCTCATAAACCCTAGTGTTGTTCCCCTTCTTCTATAGCTTCTAGCTTGAAAATCTAAGTGAACTAGGACAAACCCTAAGGTTTATCCCCTCATAAACCCTAGGTCTTGAACTAACAAAGACATACCCTAGGGGATAAACAATCTTAACCCCTAGACTAGGTCTTAAATGCTTAAACAAATTAAGATAAATGAAAACAGGGAGGGGGATAAACTATCTTAATCCCTCCTTGGGTTTCTAGCAAAATGAACCTAGCATACAAGGTAACATGCAACAATTAACCATGTAATAGAGAATTCACCATAATATACCATGAACAAGCACTTAAACTTGAAGAAGAATACTTACTAAACCAAGTCGTTATGCATGAGGAAACTCTAGCTCAAAGATCATCCACCAAAACAAGAGAAAGCTTCCACAAGATTATCCTTCCAAAACTGCGCACAAGTACTCCCAAGCGAAAAAGAGAGAAAAGAAGACAAGACAAGTAGTGATGTTTCTCACAAGTGGTGAGTTATGTTTGAACAAATGAAGCGTTGGCCTCTCTATATGAGACAAGCCTAATGCTTTGGTCCACAATTAGCCCTAAAATCATAATAAATCCATGACACAAGTGAGATAGGTCTAAGCCAACCCCTCAAACAACCTCAAGCAATAGATAAACATGCTAATACATGTTTATCTATGTCCTCTAAGCTCACATGTGTGGGTGACATTATGCTCCAAGAGGGTGTAGGAGGCCTCCAAAGGCCACGTCTCATCATCCAGTGGTGTAAGCAAGGTGGAAGTCATGTCTCCTCATCAAAGGTCATGTCATATCATCAAGGACCCAAATCATCATCAAATGGTGCCCCAATGGCAAGCTAACCCCATCAAAATGTCTTAGCGCATGACGTCATCATCAATATGCTCAACGTCTTGGGTGATAAGGACATTTTCTTGGGTGGAGAAGAGGTGTGCCATCTCTCTAAGGGGTGTCCAATCAAATGCCAGTGCAACATCATCCATCAAAGCTTGGGAAAGCCCTAGGGTGCACTATCTAGAATGTGGCCTTCCTACCCATTTGTCTGCCAACATGACCATATCTGCAATATAATAGATCATTTTCCTGTCTTCCAAGGTCCAGGGGGTGTGAGAGAATGTATCTTAATGTGCCAAGTTATCAAATGCCCCAATGCTATGCTTCACACGTGCTATGTCCTGTATAAAATGCAAAACGTCCTAGGTGAAATCATAGGGACATCCTCCAAAAGACCATGTCAAGTGCACCCAAATCAGTCAAAGCCATAGAATCAAGTAAGACCAATAATCACAAGGTTCAAGAGTCCTTAGAATCATATAAAGTAAGCCATCACAGAAGCCACATGAGGAATTCACATTAGATATCCCCTTCGAAATTCACATTAGCTCAAGACTTTATGCAATTTGAAAAGGTTAAGTGTGGGAGGACCATCAAAGACCCTATTAGGTGTGTCAGTACCTAGGTAGAGAGATATTTCCCAAGAAACCTATCTAAGTGTAAGTATGGTGAATGAAAATGTGTTGGGATGACTTCATGGTGATGGAGTCATTAACATGCAAGGTACCATGCTTGGTCCATTTCCATGAGCGCTTGCTACTTGAGATACCTTTTCCTCAGTAGTGTGTGTATTCCAAACCCCTTTCTTTCCTTTTGATATTCATTATATGCATTGCAAGTCCCCTTTTCAGGTTTCAAGTACTTTATTCTTTCTTTTCTTTCTTGTTGGGATTAAGTCCTTTCATTTTGATATGCATTCAGTACATTAGGACTAGGAGGTATCGCCTCATAGCGAGGGGGAAGAGCTCAAGATAGGCTTTGGATTATAAAGTTGGCCATTCATTATCCCACATTTCTTTCTTTCTTTTATAACATTCCTTTTTTATCTATTTTTTATACCAGTTGCATCAACCTCAACATTCTAGCCCTTCTTCTAATAGGATGATGAACTGCGAGCCTTTTTGGTGTACATGTAACAACCATACTGAAGTTTTTTACACTGCGGAAGGCCCCAGGATGGAAAGTGTTAAGTATGGGGGGGAGCGGTATGTTACCCTTATCAAAGCGTCCTAGTAGATCCCTGTTTCCCAAGAGTGACAAAATGAGACTAGGATACCTAAGATGGTCACCGAGGTGAAACAAGGTAAAGAGCATAACTTCTGAGTTTATGATTCATTATCCAACTTCAACCTAGGATCCTCACTCACATGTCAAATGCATTAAATATGACACTTTGTATGAAACAAGTACTAATGTACCTCATAATGTGTTGGACCACCATCTTCCAATGAACCATGTTGATCAGGTATGATGAGCTATGTTGATGAGGAATGAGGCATCTGGGGGGTTACTGCCCATGGAGAATGCAAATCATCATCATCAGGATCATTATCTTCATTGTGGGCCATGAGACATGATCTCCTCTAGTTACCCCTAGGTGAGAGAGAGGGGGTAACACTCCCTAAAAGTAGTTTTACAAGAGAATGTGTTCCCAAGTGTAGGGGACATGCTCCTTAGACGTAGGTACTCTAAGGGGGGAAAGCTGCTCCCTTTTGAGGGGTATGCACATAAACTCACAAGGGAGCACCCCTTCAAAAAGTGGAATGTTCCCACACAAAATCTTTTGCTTCCACCCCTCAGTTGACTAGTTCTTTCTACTTTTAAGTGTTCTACTTTTTACTCAGTTTGTTTTTTCTTTGATAGTCTTTGTTACCCCCTCTCACCTGGGGGTAACTAGAGGAGGTCATGTCTCATGGTCTGCAATGAAGACATTGATCCCGACAATGATGATGATCAATATTCTCATAGGCAACAACCCATCAGCCCTTTAGATGCCTCACTCCTCATCAACACAACTCATCACACCCAATCAACATGGTTCAATTAGAAGAGGGTGGCTCGACACATTATGAGGTACATTAGTCCCTGTTTCATATAAAGTGTCATATTTAATGCATTTAGCATGTGAGTGAGGATCATGGGTTGAAGTTGGATAATGGATCATAAGCTTAGGAAGTTATTCTTTTTTCCTTGTTTCACCTTGGTGGCCATCATTAGTGTCCTAGTCCCGTGTTTTCACTCTTGGGGAACAAAGGTACTACTAAAATATTTTGATAAGGGTAATGTACTGTTCCCCCCATACTTAACACCTTCCATCCTAGAGCCTTCCACAATGCAATAAACTTTGGTATAGTTGTTACATGTACACCAAAAGGGCCCATGGTTCATTCTTCTATGAGAAGAAGGGTTAGAATGCCGAGGTTGATGCAATTGCTATAAGAATAAAAAAGAAAAAATGATATGAAAGAAAGAAGAAATAATGGGACAATGAATGATTTGTTGCCGCCTTATACACACCTGGGCTAATGTGGAAGAAACCTTCAATCCACTTGGTGTATCCTTGGGGGAAAGTTTCGAGTCAAGGTGTTGTCACCTGATCCTCAACTCCTTCGTCTAGGCCAACTCCTAGCGAAGCCAAGGGGGGTAGTCCCTATAAAAATAATCTAAGGCTCTTTTAAACTAAGAAAAACAAAAGAACTACTTTTAGGAGTTTATTGCTTAATAAAACAAAGGCATTCAACACTTAACATTCATCATTTGAGATAATCACATAAACCATTTGTCCATAAGCATGCATATATCAAGTAGGATACAAGATCTGCAAGATTAACGAAATTAGTTAGACAATTGCATGAATGAAGTAAATTGCTCACATACATAAAGATAAACCAGTTGTACCAGTGCCTTAAAAGGAGTCATGGGCAATTGTTGATCGAGTGTTTTATTAAGGTAAATAAAGGTAGATTAATGAGAGAATATGTGGCCTCTTTAGAGGCTAACTCTTTGTTTGGAAACTTGTGGAGAACTTACCGAAACCCAAGCGGTCTCACCAGTAAGTTCACTAAGGGTGTCGGATGTCCAAAACAGGTGGGAAACCAGGTCCCGAGAGGGCCCGCCTTACTTCACAGATTCCCCTTAGGCGTTTTCCCGCGCATTGAGATAACAAATTCCGAGATTTCCCTAATTAAACTACAAACAAGGTTTATTGACTTTGCAAGCTTAAAGATATAAACTTGTAAATAACTGAAAGATATGCTTTGCAAGAAACTTGAAAAGTGGAACTTGCAAGAATTATTGCTGAAAGTGGAAAATAAACTCTAAACAAAACATGCATAAAGATTGAAAGTATTTTTTAGACATGCATGTGAAATGTGAGTGTTATGTGTGTTAGATTTGCTTATGCTTGTATGTGTGTTTAAGATCAAAAGATTAAACTTGCACATGACACACAAATCCCCCTAATGGGGATGGAGAAACTGGGCACAAAAGGGCCCTCTTTTATCAAACCTTTTACAATGAGAACTAAGTTCTCTTTGAGCTTCTCCTTTTTTAGAAAACTGGATCCTTATAAGTTTTGGATCTTAAGAATTACAAGGAAATTAAAACAGAAAAATCTTCTTTGATGAAGTAGGAAACCCCCGGATGCTCCAAAAGCCCTGATTTCACCAAAATTGACGGAATCTCCCCTTGTGCCTGTTATTTCTGCAAGAAAACAGCAAGCAATTAAATCCAAAATATGGCCAAAAACACTTTAGAAGTGTCTTTGGTCAACTCACAAAAATGCGAAAAATTGACTAAGTAAAATTTATGCTAAAACTTGTAAATTTTTAGAGATTTTTAGGCTGCCTTTTAGGACAGCAAATGAAAGCACTCTGAAATTGCCAAATAACAGAAATAAATTTGAATCAATCATGCCCCTTTAAGCCTTTAAATTTTACAGAAAATAAACTAGCAATAAAGGAGATTTTCTTCACTAGATCTAGCTTTAGATAGATGAAAAGAAATGCCTAGATCTAGATACTTTGCAAGCAAAATGAAATTAAGTTAAACTTTGAATTCAAATCTAGCTTCTTATGCTTGCATGAAGGAAGTAACCAAATAACTTTTGAAGAATGTGAGAGGAAGAAAGGAAGAAACTCTTTTTTCCAAGAATTGAAAAATATGGGCTATGGAGTCCTTAATGAAGAGTAGAGGGAGCTTTATTCCTTGATAATCTTGGACAAATGAAGGTTGAAACTACAACCATTCAATCCTCCAAGCTTGAAGAACTTGTAAACAAATGCACTTCAACCCTGTAAACATCGTTAAAAAAGGTCTCTCCTACATAAAACAGAAACTCAGATTTGCATGTTAGTTTAACCAAAAAAAGACATGCAATCTAAAAGTTTGTGAGTTATAAGAAAATAAATGAGATTAATCAAACTAGATTTACCTCACTCTATTGTATGACAACATACTTTCAAAGCCTTTGAAATAGATATACAAAATTGAAGCAAAAAAATACAGATTACCTCATAACCATAGCATAAGATTCAAGCATCCACACATAGCATCAACACCGATGGAACTCCAAAGTCTCTTTATTCAATTTTAGAAATGACAAAATGATACAACAATATAGGTCTAACTTCCCAAAACTCCAACTAACAATGGAGGAGGGGTAGCCTTGCTTAAATAGCATAAGGGGTGACAACTCCAAAGAGGGATGCGTGAGAGTAAAGGAGGAGATGCACAAGAGTAAAGGGAGAGATGCGTGAGGTTAAGTGGAGGTGTGTGGAGTGAAGTGAGGTGGAAGGGTAGTGGAGTAGGGTGAAGGGTGAGTGAAGTGAGGACGAGTGGGGTGAAGTGGAGTGGTGAGGAGTGGAAGTGGAGTGGTGAGGGCGTGTGGCTGCCTTGGCATGTGCGCCACCCCTCCTAAATGCGCCATCTCATCAAGTGGGTCGAGTCCCTACATTGGGATCTCCTCCACGCCTTTCACCCTCAGTGAAGTCGCCTTACCCTTTGCTTAACTCGCCTTGGTCTTCAGTCAACTAGGGACAAAAAAAAACATGTTTCTGACATGTTCCTCAGTTTCCCTAAAAAATAGGGATTTAATTAAATTACCTCTTTTCCGTATTTTTCGAGTAATTTTCATTTTTTAGTGAAAATAATCACTTTTTTGTCTCGAAAGAAGGGAAATAGGGGTTTACATGATACTTTGGACTAGAAAACGACCATAAATATGGCATCTGATGATGTTTGATGCCATATTTTTACATTTTATTGCTTCACAATTAAAAAATTCCATTTTTGCAAGAATTTTATTTTTTCATTAAAACATTAAAAAAAACCTATCAAACCTAGCCGCAATTTCCATATGACTCAATCAAGATGACCTAGTATGAACTCATATACATTCAGACACTAGGCATTGGTTATACCATGCCAAGGCCTAACCACTAGCTCATACTCCAGCTTTGGAGTTAGTCTCTTGAGTGAAAAAACTTAGAAATTATTAATCGCCCACAAAGGCAGGCAAAAAATAATTAACAAGTGGAAAAAAACACTCTAGAGTACATGCTCGTACCTAGGTCTTAGGTGGCCCATAGCCTTTTACAATATTTCATACTCAGGTCATTTATTACAATGGTGGAAATGCGGAAAAAGGTGGTCTTTTGAAAGACCGACTGAACTCTGAACTCTGTCATATGAGCACTGACTGCTCAAACTTTGGTGGCTCATCAGGAAATCCATCTTGTGAAAATTGGTGGATAACATGACCAACTCAAAAGCCTAAGGTCAACTTGAGCTCTACCCCATCTAATGGTAATTTCCCCTAGTCCTAATACACTGAATGCATAATCATAAGAAGGACTTCATCCCGGTAAAAAATAATGAAAGAAAGAATAAGTGCTTGAAACTTGAAAAGGGGACTTGCAATGCAACAAAAGAATATCAAAAGGCAAGATAAGGGGTTCAGAATACAAAAAGTATTGAGGAAAGGGTATCTCAAGCAACAAGTGCTCCCTCTACAAAGGCGCTCATGAAGATGGACCAAATACGGTGCCTTGCATGTCAATGACACCATCACCATGAATTCAACCTAACATGTTGTCATCCACCATACTTACACTTAGATGGGTTTTCTCGAAATATATCCCTCTACCTGGGTAATGCCACACCTAATAGGGTCTTTTGATGGTCCTCCCATACCTAAACTTGCCAAATTGCATAAAGTCCTGAGTTAATGTGAAGTTTGAAGGGGATACCTAATGTGAATTGCTTATGTGGCTTTTGTATTAAGTGATGACCTACTTTGTATGTTTCTAAGGACCCTTGAACCTTATGATTGTTGGTTTTACTTGATTCTATGGCTTTGACTGACTTGGGTACAGCTGACATGGTTTTTTGGAGGACGTCCCATGCTTTCACCCAGGACGTTATACATTTTATACAAGAAATGGCATGTGTGATGCAGAGTGTTGGGTCACCTGATGGCTTGGCATACTCAGATGCAAGCTCTCACACCTCTTGGGCCATGGATGATGGATAGATGAGCTTTCATATTACAAATATGGTCATATGGATGGTCAGATGGGAAGGAAGCCCACACTTTTGGACAGTGCACTCCAGGGACTTGTAGCCTTTGGATGGAGGATGTTGCACTTGCACATGATTGGACACCCTTGGGAGACATGGTGCACCCTCTTTCCACCTTGGACGCTTGCCTTTGCACCTTGGACGTTGAGCACTTTGAGGATGGCATCACAAGTGTGAGGATTATGATGATGATGGGGCCAACCCCATCATTAAGGCATCCTTGATGATGACTTGGGACACTTGACATGACCTTTTGATGAGGAGATGTGACATTTCACCTTGCTTTCACCACTTGATGATGAGATGTGGCCTTTGGAGGCCCCCTACACCCTCTTAGAGCATGATGTCACCCACATTTGTGACTTTGGAGGGCATATTTTGATGTATTTTCATGTTTTTATATTGTTTGAGGCCATTTGAGGGGTTGGCCTAGACCTATCTCACTTGTATCATGGATTTATTATTGTTTCAGGGCTTATTGTGGACATATGCGCTAGGTTTACCTCATATAAGAAGGCTAGCGCTCTATTGTATCAAAGCATAACCCATCACTTGTGAGATATCACTACTATTTGCTCCCTCTTCTCTTTTTTGCTATGGATAACTAGTTCGCACCTCGGAAGGAAGATCTTTGTGGATGCTTTGTCTTATTGTTGGTGGATGGTCTTGAGTGAGGGTTTCCTCATACATTTCGACTTGGTTGAGTAAGTTTTCTTTGTCAGGTTTAAATCTTTGTTCATGGTATATTGTGGTGAATGTTATATTGTAAATTTGTTGCATGCTACCTTGTTCTTGCTTGAAACCCTAGGAGGGATTATAAGTCTTTATCCCCCCCCCCCCATTTCATTCATCTTGTTTGTTGATGCATCTAAGACCTAGTTCTAGGGATTAAAAGTCTTCATCCCCTAGGGATGTCTTGGCTAGCTCAAGATCTAGGGTTTATAAGGCCATAAACCTTAGACTTTGTCCTAGTTCACTTGACTCTTCAAGTTAGACGTCCTAGAAGAAGGAGACGACACCTAGGGTTTGTAAGGCCATAAACTCTAGGGTTTGTCTTTTGAGTTTGATCCTAGGCCTATAAGGCTTTAAGCTTAGGGTTCCAACTTCCCATCTCTTCTTGTCTATCTAATTGATGGTGTTGCTTGACTCCATTTCCCCAAAGAGAAAACGACACTAGTCTAATATTTTCAAGTGATACAACTCTCTTGAAACTCTCTCTCTCTCAAAACGCTTTAGTAGATTAGGTTCTACATGTTGTTGTCATGCTTATGTAAACCCAACATCTAGCAGTCTAAGTGAATATATTGCTACTGTTGTAAAAGTTTGTTACATCCCTTAGGGCTTGATTGAATTGCTGAATACTTACTTAATATCATTGTAAAAGAAGGCTGAAAACATTGTTTGACATTTGGACATCCTTCTACTCATTGAATACTATATTTTGAGAATTTATTTGATATTTTTAAGGGCTGATTTCTTGCTGATATAACATTGTTCACTGCTGCAAATTTACTACAACAGCCCCTTTTGTTTAATATCTAGTGTTCTAGAGGTGATTGTTTATGTGTTTAGACTTGGTAATTGTCATTGTATGCATTGGTAAACCTATCATCTTGTCCAAACTCTTCCTAACCTTCCACACTTTCCTAGACCTAGCTTATCTTTTTGAGGTGACCAAAATAGGGTGCCATAGGTTTGGCTAATCTTGCTATAGAATCCCTTGAGGTCATTAGGAAAGCCTCCCTTGTGTTGGACCCGTCCTTCACTAAAATGAGGGAAGTACTTGCCTAGGTGATAGTGGCCTCTACTTCCAATTGTTACACAAGTTTAGCATCCTGTGAAGGCTTTGCACAAGTGTCAAATTCTGTGATAACAGTCTTGACTCTTTATGTGCTCAAGCCTCAAACATTTAAAATTTTGAATCTTGATGTATTAGATTGAGAGTTCATATTGTTCATTTCAGTATGGTTGTATTTCGTTGTTTCACTTGATGTATATTGTAAACTTGTATTAGTTATTAACTTATCTTGAGACTTAGATCTATATCTTCTATTTTCTAAATATTAACGAGAAATACAATGATGATAGTCTATAGATGATTTATGAATAGTGATTTATGATTCATTAATTATTATGTTACATTGTTATATATAACATTATAAAATTTCAATGATTTATGTTTCAATTTTCATATATTCTAATTTAAATTTTTTAGTATTTCGGGTGGGGTTTCCTATGTTGAAGACCTCAACGTCCCTGCAATGTTCCCTAAAATTTTGGGGGTGTACTTCTACACATCCCCTGGATGCTGCTTCCCTGCTCAAGCATTCCCATCTTGCAGAAACTTGGTGGAACATTTCGTAAAAGTTACTATGTCTAATCATTTGACACGTGAGCCTGTGAACATATATGGTTTATGAGAGCATTGTGAGGACGATTAGACAGTTTCTATCAATCTATTCAATAGTAGAATTATATACATTTTACCGACTAACACATGTCACAGATAGAAGCACATATCCCAACAAAATCTTCAAACTGTTTTTTCAGCTTGTTTTGTGCCTAAGTCATCTTAAGATGTGATCAAATTCAGGCCTGTTTTAACATGTAGTAAAGACAAGGAATTGACAATCTCATAAGAGTAAATGCTAGAAGCATTGGGATCAACATTTGCTGTTGTTCAAGGATGCTTATTTAGTTCTTAAATCTAGTCTACAATTGAAGGAAAGTAGATATTTTGAAATGTTATAATCAAACAGCAATCTAGGATGGAAGAAAGGATTAAATTTTTGTGCTTTTGTCTGTATCTTACCTTATGAAACTTTTTGTGTAATACAGGAGAAGTTATGGTTGGACACGATGAGCTTTAGCTATAAAGTTGGAATTTTCCATTAAGGAACTATGACCATAACAAAAATTGTGATGGAATTATCAGTTAACCCGTGTTTACAAACATATTTGCAGATGAAATCAAAAGTGCATTAGCAATTTAGCATGGGGTCAATGACAAGAAGGAAGTAGAGTATATAATTAAGAAGCAGTGCTTTTCAAGGTTCAAGATTGCTTTTTTTATGAGTTATGCTGTTTTTAATTACTACAGCGAGGAAGCAAATTCTCATTGAAGTCATAGTCCAAGTTTGTCATTGAATTTACACCTCAAGTGATTATTTTATTCTCTAGCTCAGATTTTCCAGCTAAGAAGATTAGCTACCAACAAATTATCACGAGAATCAATATATGTCAGCCCTGTGCAGAGTATGGATTTTTTAATATAATGGCCATGGAATTGCATGACGGATTGTCTTTATATATTCACTTCTATTTTCCATTCTAGTCAAATATATATTTTTGATGATCATGCATTTTATATTTGTGACTGGCTGCAAATAGTGCCATAGTGATTTATCCAACTTTTGTGTAATCCCCCCTTTTGACTAAATTTTGATGTCTTTTTTATACATTAGAATCTAGACACATAATTAAGCACATGCTTTGCAAATCATGGGTGTAGTTATTTGTCTCAAATATATTTACCATCAAAATCAATGAATTTGCAATTGTACAAGAACATTCATTCATTCATTCATTATAATTTATACTTTTACCCTTAAAGGATTTCAACTCCATCCTACCTATGTCGTATATTTCTTAGTGAATTAATGAGTTTGTTCATTGCAATGGTATCAGAGCCTTTTCGTGGGAAACTTTCACTTTTGTTCGGAAAGGAATAATTTTAAAGGTAGATAGTGATTTGATACTTGGCTCACAGCCATTTTTACAATTGGTAACCATTTATTCGTACATGACCAAGATTGTGATTCTTATTTTATTGGGGAAAACAAGGATTGGTAAGGCTAGAAAAGAAAGAAAAGAAGAGAAGAGAAGAGAAGAAAATCACAGATTTTTGTTGATGTCTTATGCTGTTGTTCTGTTACTTGAAAAGAAAAAATGAACATTGCTAGCTATCAGTGAAAGATCAACCTACAATAAATCCACTGCGAACAGTGCCATCATCGCATATATCAATCATATTGGTGCCATTCCAATTTGAAAATTTTGTTGGTGAAGTAGTGGAGAACCGCCACTCTATGTGTGTGTGTGTGTGTGTGTGTTTAATATAATCCCTTTAGATGTGATCACATGTTTGACCACTACCTCAAGGAGACCCCATGGCTCTAGAAAAAGTCCAAATGGAGGGGAGTGATGAGTTTTTCACCATTGGGCAAAGTTCAATTCTTGTGAGGGATTTTTCTAGAGCCATGGGGTCACCTTGAGGTAGTGGTCAAATGTGTGGTTGCATCTAGAGGGATTATATTAAGCGATCTCATAATTTGTGCATACATGAGTGGATCAAAGACGACCTCCATGTTTATCCTTATTAAATCCCAAAGGGTTGGATCCATTGGTGAGGAGCAAGGAGATTTTTACTAATGGATAAGGTTCAATTTCTACGAGGGCTTTCCCTGGAGCTATGGAGTCACCTTTTTGGGTGTGGTTGCACTAAGAGATATTATATTAAATGGTCTCATGACTTGTGCATGCATAAGTCGATCAAAGCCCACCCCCATGTTCTTCAATTTAAATTCCCAAGGGTTAGTTCAATTTGTTGGACCATCTACCAAAGGCATGTTGATGGGGAGGTCACAAATTTCAATCGGTTGGAGTCTTGTGGGATTATCGATGGTTCTTGACATTGGTGGTTTACACTGTCCTTTTTATGAGCCAGGTAACCCAATAAGCATAAAGCACCAATTTTAGTGATGCTACGGTTAGAACAAGAGAATAAGTGAATAATAAGTTTCTTCAAGGGGTATAGCATATCCTACACTACTATGCAACTTGATTGTAACTAATATAATACTAATGAATGAGGGTTAGGACACGAACATAGACCCCCTCTTTTAAAAAACCTTTCCCTCAAAGCTTTCTAATTCAGGATGTTGCTTCATGAATTGCTAATCTTCTCATGTGGTTTCTCTTGAAGGCATCCTCTTCCACTTGATCAAGGACTCTGTAATGGTTCCATTTCGAAGAGGAAGGGAATGTCGATCTAGAATTGCTTATGGCTCAAGAATCAATTTTCCTTCCTCATCTAACCTTGAAAGTTTAATTTGTACTTGAATAGTTCAACAACCTTTTCTAGGCATGAGATATATAACCTTATGAATGCATGAAGAAGGAAAATCTAAAGCATAGCCACTTCTCCAATCCTGCGAAGGATCTTGTATGGTCCATAAAATTTTGGAGCTAGTTTTTTATCTTCTTTTGTTTTAGAGTGGATTGTTTATATGATTGGATTCATAGATATACCCAATCTCTCACCTCAAATTGTATTTCATTGCGATGTTCTTCCATTTGTTGCTTTGTTATGTTTTGGGCCATTTGAAGATTTTTTTTAATTATTTGCAAGGTTTCTCAAATCTTCCCAATATGTGAGTTGATTGCTTGTGCTATGGAATGGTCCTGCAAGTAAGTTGTAATACTAGGAGATGGATATCCATAAAGAGATTGGAATAGAGATGTCTTAGTACCTGTGTGATAGGTCATATCATACCACCATTATGTTAGAGGAAGCCACTTGATCAACTGAGATTGTTTTTATGAAGAATAGCAATGAAGATAACTCTCCACACACTTGTTCATTGTTTCCATTTGACATTTTGTTTGTGGATGGTATTATCAGTGCATGGCTAATATTGTTTTTGTTATCTTCCACAAATCTTTCCAAAATTGCTTGTGAATTTTGGATCTCTATTACTAACTATTACCTTAGTAAACCCACAAATCCTATGATTTTATTTCATGTAAAATTATGCCACTTGGCTTGTAATTTATGTACTTGAATTGCAAAAAAAGAGCATATTTTGTAAGTCCATCCACTACCACAAAATGACATCCTTACTTTCCAATTTTGGTAGTTTTGTATTGAAATCCATTGATATTTATTCCCATCTTTGATTAGGTATTTGTAAGGGTTGAAGTGACACTGGAGTCTTAATAGTCTCTCCTTTATTTCTTTGTCTCACCTGCCATTTTGTTACACATTTTTTAATATCTTTCTTTATTCCTTAACAATTTTTTTTTTTTAATTCTTTGATATGTTTTAAGGAACCTTGAATGTCCTACCATGGTAGAGTTATGAGACTCCGTTAATATTTGTTATTTCAACTCAAATTAAAGGCATACAAATATTCTTTCCTTGTACCAAAGGGTTACTCTTACCCAATCACAATGTTTTAAGGAGTTATTTCCTTATTTTAGACATTGTATTTTTCATCTAATACTATGTCTTCTTGTCATTATTGGCCAGCTTCTCCCAACCACATAGGAATGATAGATATAGTGGCATCTAAGGTGGAAGTTTCTTCAATTCTTGTGAGGGCATATGTTACCCCATTATCCTTCCCTTTTTGTATATTATTTCAAAATCAAGTCCTTGCATTTCAGCTATAGATTTTTGTTGCTCTTTTGAAGATAGCCTTTGCTCCAAAATGCACTTTTAGCTGACATGGTTCGTTTTGACTTTAAAATGCCTTCCCATGAGATATTCTTGTCATTCCTTGATTTCATGTAGATCAACTAACATATCTTATTCATGAATAGATTTCATCAAATATTTTCCTTTGAGTTGTCTACTTTCAAAAGCCAACAAGTTCCGTTCTTGCATCAATACTGCACAAATTCCATGCCATGATGCATCACATTCCATTATGCACTTTTACTTTGAATCAGGGGTTGCCAACACTAGTGTAGAGGTCATAACATCCTTAAAGTTTGAGAATGCTAAGATAGCATCTTCATTCCACACATATGAGTTCTTCAAGAGAGAGATGTGAGTGGCATTGCATGCATGCATAATTCTTAATGTGTTTTCTATAATATCCTATAAGACCCATAAATCCTCTAGGAACTTTGATGTTCTTAAGAATGGACCATTTTTTGAAAGCTTATTTTTTTTGAGGATCAACCTTGACCCCTTCATGTGAAACAATATGACCCAAATACCCTACTTGTTTTCCAAATTCACATTTGGACATTTTTGCATACAATTGATTGTTCTCAAGTATTTGTAGGACTTTTCCCACATGTTTAAGGTGTTCTTCCCATGATTTTCTATAGATAAGTATATCATCAAAGAAAAACATCACAAATTTTCTAAGATAAGGTTAGAAAATCTTGTCCACTAGGATTTGCAAAGTAGGAGCATTACTGAACATGGCATGACCAAGGACTTAATGTGTCCTTCCTATGTTATAAAAACTATTTTGGGAATGTCTTCTTTCATCAATCTAATTTGACGGTATCCATTATGAACCAAATGCTTAAAAATCACAATAAACCAGAAGTACACACCATGTACACCAATGTGAACGTGGAGCACAACTCCAATAAAGATAAGAGAGATAAGTTACACAATAACTCCTTAAAGAATCGGACCTCCAAATACCCCAAATACATTCATACCTCCAAATCACATCTCTCAATAATGAATACATGATTTCATATGTACCTATTCACATATTGCTCATGTGGCCCCTTTATTATTAGGTTGACCCTAATACATATACATTTACACAGTACATGTACATTTAACACCATATATGACACCCCTTGGGGTCATATCACAATACCCTCCTTCAAAAAGATTTGTCTTCAAAGCTTTGTAGTTAAAGGATTTACATGTGATACCAAATGTTATGAACCAAATGCTTAAAATATCATAAGAAATAGAAGTACAAATCATGTACACCGACGTGAACGTGGAACACAACACAACTCCAATAAAGATAAGAGAGATACGTTACACAATAACTCCTTAAATAATAAGACATCCTCCAACAACCCAAATACATTCATACCTCCAAATCACATCCCTCAATAATAAATACATGATCTCTATATATACATATTTACACATTGCAAATGTGGCCACTTTATTATTAGGCCGACCCTATTACAAATACATTTACACATTGCATGTACATTTAACCCCATATATGCCCCTCCTTGGGGTCAATCAATATCCTAGTTTAAGATATAAATTTGTGACTTAAGCTACCCCATGAAGCTCATCTAATAGCTCATTAATATTTGGAATGCAAAATTTATCCTTAATGGTGATTTTTTTTTATATATCTTTGTAATCAAGACACATCCTCCAAGATTTGTTTTTCATTCTCACCATCACCACTGGGGTTGAAAAGGAACTCTTGCTTGGTCGAATAATATAGGTATCCAACATATGTTGTATCATTTTCCAAATCTCATTATTTTCTTGATATGGGTATCTATATGGTATTTTATTAAGAGGTGTAGTCCCATGTATGAACTCAATTTGATGTTCACGATCTCTAGATGGAGGTAGCCCTTAGGGAATTTATTGTTAGACTCTATCATGCTTTTCCAAGGTACATTTAATTCTAATGGGATATTAACATATTCCTGCTTCACTTCGATAGAACAAATTCTATCAATAACTCTACTACAACCCTTTTTAAGGACCTTTCCATTCTATGCACATTGATTATTTGATAGTGGAGATTTTAAACCATTGAGTTCATATTCAATTCCTTATAATTTGAATCTCATGAATGATTCATTATAGTTTGTAGAAATTGTACCCAAAGTCCTCAACCATTGAATCCTTAGAGTTGGATCTACTCCAATAAGAATGACATACAAAGGGATTGATAAGTTATAGTAATTGTTATCCCCTAACATAGGGATAACTAAGGAGATTATGTCTCGAGGCCCACAAGTCCTAGACATGGAGTACCGAGAGCCATAAGGACTTGAGCCTAGCCCTGGAGGGCCCATCTTTCTTCTTCAACGCCTCCACCTTGTCAGCAACAACAACATCCATCCCATCAGTCTGGTCCTTCAACAATAGTGGGTCTTGCTCCATGAGGTAATGAGTCCGGGTATCATGGTATGTGTCACTTTGATTCTCAAAACATTTGAATATGTGCAATTAATTATTTTTACTTCTGACGTGTGCTTGGACCTTATGCCTTTCCACTTGTCCACACCTGGGGGGAATGGCATGCTGCAATAACAAGTTGGTTCCCATAGTGTTTGAGTTGCCACTAGGTGGGTTCATGAAAGGTCATCATCCATTCCCATCATACTTATCACTTTTCTTCTTTTTCCCTTGCATCCATCCCCTACATTGGTTTGGGTATTTGGTTTGCCAAGCTAGCAAAGGGTTGTACCTTACCTTATGGGAAGAAGGGGCTAAAGGCCCAGAGGGTAAAAGTAGCTGGAAAAAAATAAAATCCAAAAGAGCAAAACCTTCAGATGCTTCGCCTAGGGATCCTCGAGAAAAAAATAAAAAACTTCTCAGTAAGAAACAGAGGGACCCATAAAATAATAAAATCAAGACCTAGTTGGAGGATGGGGGGTCTCATCACGAGCCAACCTATTAGGTCCATGGGCATGTAGTGGTATGACACTACCATTTAGTTGGTCACCACGCTAGTGTAGTGGCTCTTGGTGGCATAGCCAATAGAAAGGGGGTCTCATCACAAGCCATCTTTCTCATCTCCGTGAAATGCTTGTGGGTAACATTGTCACCACTGGTCACCACACCAGGGCAATGTCCCCTAACTAGTCTCTTGAAAGAAAAATAAATAAGACAACAAGATAAAAGACATTGAATGGGCTTGGAAACATTTTCATCCATGACAAGGTGAAACTCACCCTCTTCAGAGGCACCCACAGGTAAGCCATACATTCCTTTGTCATCACTGCACCCGTTGCTCAAACATCCCTACACCACCACATCCACTTACATGGCCTGGATTTGTCTTCACCTGGAAACATCCCACGTCCAATGGGAATTAGCCCAGTAGGACCTCTTGGCATCCTCTCCAAACCTGGCTTGTAGAATAGCATAACATCTTTGAGCACTTGTATGGGAAAGGGGGTTTTATGCACATGTTTAGATAACTTGATTGTTAGATGTGATTGACATTGCTATGATCCCTGTGACTTATGAGCCCATGGAGGGTGAAATATCCCTGATCTGGCTGATCAAGATATTTGCTATGATCCTACTGCTCCTACGTGCAAATCTGATACTCTGGGGGTTTCTGGATGCGTTTTAGGGTTTGATGTAGATGATCTTTGTTTATAGTGTTTGCATGTCAGTTATTATGGTTGCATGTAGGTTATTATAGTTGCATGTAGCATAACAAAGGTTTTACAATCATAAAATGACGCATGCAATAGCAGATAAGGCCAATAACTCAATATCATGAATAATAACAGTGCATGCGTGGGAATACAAATCGCCTACTGAAATATATCAACTAAACGTCAGTCAGACCTCATGGATCTGCACTGGAATACAATCAAATGACAAAGAAATACCCGTGACCACAAGAAGACAGCAGATCTGCTGCATGCACGGATAGAATGACCAAAATAACGATCCCGGATGAGCACGGTGACCGCTATCAGCTGGAAAACTGGATCTCAAAAC
>ML777502.1:974690-1021604 GCA_009831015.1 Picea engelmannii
ATCGTTTAGCCTTAATTCCTCCTTATTCCTCCATCTGGTTCCCTGTTTGTGCCTGACTATAGTCTACGGGAACATATAGACTACTGAGTCACTCCCTGCTGGCCTAATCTTGGGGATGGGACATCACATAGGGCGTACTTGTTGTTGTTGCAAGGCCACACTCGACGGACATGTACACATGGGGAGATGATTAGTTCGGACCTCCATAGGGATAAAATCCCACTAGATGGATGTTGAGACCCCAGCCAGGGGCAGACACATGTCATAGGTTTGCACCAGAGAGAAAGGAGGACGTTCCACTAGAGACAGCCTGACAGGCCTGGACCTAGGGGGGTTTTGCCCTCCCACTATGATGTTGGGCTTGGAAGGCCCATGACATTACTTCTGTGACCCTTGACGTCACCCAACGTTTGATGGACACTTTGGAGGAAGTTGTGTGCTAAGTGGCTTGGTCCAGAGGCCTTGGGAGGCTAACATTTCACCAGAGAGGCCTAACATCACCCTAAAGGGGAATGACATCACCGTTTCTACTTGATTTAGGGTTTAATTTGTCATTTTTATGTAAAAACTGGATATTACATGTAAACTAGCCATGTCGACCTTTTTGACCTAATTCTGGTCATTTTTACTCTATAAATAAGGGAAAAATCTCTCTTATTTTTCATCATCTTTTACTCACACTTAAGTGAGGTCTGAAATTTGCGCCCTAATTAAGGTTTATTGGCTGAAATTTGGTGCGCACTTCCCGAAGGAGGCTATTTTTGGTGTGTTTTAGAATTTTTCTTGGTGGAAGTCTTTAACTAGGCCTATTGCTAGATGAATCTTGGCGAATGTAAGTAAATTTTCTACAATTCTTCTTCATTGAATGGTTATGGTGTATTTATCTTGCATTTATTCGAAGATTATGAAATTTCTAGCTTAAAACCCTAGGAGGCTAAAGCACATGTTATTGTTCTTGCCTTAATAACTTTCACCTACTAGATTATGCTAGAAACCCTATTTTCTTGAAGCTTTGTGCGAAGGGCCTTGGCATTGCAACACCCTAGCATCTTTTGCTTCATCTATTCATCATCTACTTTATCCTTGAGCTAAAAGAGGAGAACTACTAGGGCCTAGGGTTACCTACTTCCTAGTAGCCATTTTCCCCTAAGGTTTAGTGATTGAAGCCTTGGGCTACCAACACTTCAATCATTAACCTTCTTGTCTCTAGCTCTCTTATTATCATTTTGTTCTTTCAATATTGTCGCTACTAAAATAGACTCTGTTTACCCTAAAAGTATTGATCTAAGCCTTACAATTGAGTGATTGATGAAAGGCACCCTCAAAACTTTTACCTTAAGCTCCCTACTAACTATTCCTAACCCTAGAATAGACTAACCTACTAACCTACATGTTGTTGTTACAAAAGTAAGCTACAACCATCTATTGCAACATTAAAAACACCTAAAAGCAATTGTAAAATTGATTAATACACTGCCTAAGTTGCTTTTGACAAATGCTAGTATTTTGGTATTAATAAGTGATTATTTTGGGTCATTTTGAAGCTCTTTCAAGGCATTTATTGTGAAGCAATTATCTCATAAGCATTGTTGTTATAAAAAATCTGTTTGCTTCATCATATATCAACTATTTCTTTTATTGATAAAATCCATGGTTTTATGAAGTACTAACAACAAGTTGTGTAGTGGCGGAGTGTGTTGTTAAGCCACTCCGTGTTGAAAAGTTACCGGTTCGAAACCTGCGGGGACAAAAAATCCAACCATGTTAAGGGTTGGTGTGGCTCAGGCCGGGTGCGATCCCCGGGTGATTTTGACGGCTTAGATGCCCTTGAGTCACGGTTCTCAAGCCAAAGGTTAATCTCGATGCCAAGAAGGTCCAGACCAATTAACAAACAAAAAAAAAACAACAAGTTGTGCTTGCAAAAAGTATATTTTCTTGTTGCTTTGTTCTAGGAAGGTACATCTGAATACTTCATTACTTCATTGGTTAAAACCCTGGGAATTTATGACCAGTGTGGCTTGTGAGAGGGGATACTTTTATAGACAGCTTAACCTTTTCCTTCTCAAACCCCCAGGTCACCGGGGACGTCTCCCCTGGGCCATTAACCCTAAATAGAAAGAGGTATCATGTTGAGGTGACAGTGATAGGATAACCTTTTGTTACGTCAATTTTCCTTCTCTTAACCTTTTCCTTTGGAATTATTACAAATTGAGCGATAACGATCACTAATACTAAGTTTAATGTTATGGCGTTTTCCTTTGCCATTTGTGTTTTCCCCATTAGTAAATAATATGTGAAAATTTTTCACTGGGTACACACAACAATTGAGATCCTTTTCTAATCTTTTATCAATGAAGTCATGGGTATATTTGGATCAACAAACACAATGGATTTTTTATTCTTAATATATCCCACGATATTCAAGGTTTGAGGTGCCGATACAATTGCCAATGCATGGATTGATATTTCACACTTGGTATCTTGCTCTATGTCATGCAAAATTTCTACATTTTTTTCCTATTCTTTTGGGTTCACAATTTCTTCCTCACTCATTTATCGGGGTGCCTCTATTTCCTCCTCTTCATTATTTTCCAACACGAACAATTTTGTTTCTTAACATTATGCCCCTTAGATCATTTGCTATTACAACCAAAGCATGGTCATTTTGCTCGTCTTTCATCCATTTCCCTTGGTGATATTCAGGTGGCTTAGGGTGTTATTGGCTATGAGGAATGGATCTATCTCTATTTCTTACATTTGTTTCCATCATACTTGTGTGTACCAATATTCTTGGCTTAGACATGACAAGCAAATCACATGGCTCCATCAACATTCTTAGAACCTTTTGCAAAAGCTTATGTTTAATTTCTTCTCTTAGTCTACCCATGTGAGCTTTCAATAGATGTTTGTTTCTCAACAATGTTACCTACTTGACGAGAACCATTCATAGTCCCTTTTCTTTTAGAGGTCACATTTAGTTATCATTTTTACCTTGTTTAAAAAAATGGTGCTTCTAGAATCACCACATTTTTTTTTTTTTCGGAGTTAAAGTTACAACATTTTGCAACCATGGCCTTAAAACCCCATAACGTTGCTATCAAAAAACTTACAATCAATCTATGAAATAAAATTGGTGCTTCAAGTAGCACCTTTTTTTTGAAGTTGAAAATTACAGCTTGTTTAAACCTGTGGCCTTAACAATTAGTATTATTGCAATGAAAAATCTTAAAATCAACCCCCAAATTGAAAAGTGGTGCTACTAGTTGCACCTCCTTTTTTGGGGGGTTAAAATTTACAACTTGTTTGAACCCGTAGCCTTAACAACCAATATTGTTGCAATGAAAATCTTAAATCAACCCTTGAATAAAAAAATGTTGCTATGAGTAACACCCCCTTTTTTGTGGGGAGGGGGTTATAATTACAACTTGTTTGAAACAATGTCCTTAACAATCAATTTTGTTGTAACAAAAAGTTTAAAATCAAACCTTGAATCAAAAAGAGATGTTACCCGTAACACCCTTCTTTATTGGGGTTAAAATTGCAATATTTTTAAAATAATTTCTTATAACATTAATATCGTTGCAAATAAAATCATAAAAAAAGAATAAAAATAGAGGGAAATAAAACGAGAAGTGGGGGTGGATTTCATGTAATGCCCTTCCACGATGTTAACCTAATACAAAGCACATATTTTACTATAATGCACACACACACACACACACACACACACACACACACACACACACTCGATTTCACATCATAAACATATGCATAAGAATCATCCAATGCTATTTGAGACAATGTAAACACACATTCTTACATTCAATATCATAGTTTTAAAAGAAACATCTCAATGCAATATAATCAAGACAATATGTGAAAGTGTAATTCAATCTACCCAATTACATAATCAACAATACAATTCCCACCCATAATGATTCAACCTTTCTTGGTGATTTAGTAGTCCTTTGTTGCTCTCTTTGGTAGTGTTACAAAAGTTCCCTACATGGCACTAGCAATCCCTTAGCTGAGATAACAAACCTCTTTCAAAATACTTAAACCTTTTTCAAATATAGATAATGTGATAGTTGAAAGTAATGTTTTTTTAATGCAATAAGACTCCAACTATCTTGTGGTCCTTCACAGTGATATACTCATAATTCATTAAATGTTGCCAATGTAATCAACAACCTCTTCAAGTACTAGGTATGATTTGGATCAACTGAAAATGAAATTCAAGGGTATTTTTGAGAGTCTCAATACATCATAAACACAAATAATTATTTCATTCCTTACTAGGTGAAAAACTCAGGAAAATTTCCTTAAAAATCCAAATTTTGAGTTGGGAAGTAGCAAACATGCCATTACAAGATGTGACCACTAATTTGTTAAATGTCATTCATGGTTTGACCGCTAGTTTCCCTAAAGTAGGGCATGGTCAACTTTGTTCGTATGGAAAAATTATATAAAATATTTTCCAAAAAAATCAATAATTTATCAAATGATTTAATGTTTTCTATAGAGGTTTAGACTACTTAGAAAACCATATGAGTGATTCTAAATAGAGGTTTTAACTTACATACCAAGATAATAAATTGTATGCAAATGTAGAGATTCAAAACCTTGAGATAAATTTCTTAATATTAAAAAATAAATGTATGCTTAACTACTTTTTCTGACTATCATATCTTTTTCCAAGTAGTTGTAGATGTCCTCTTTGTCACACATTTAGTTCCAAGCTTTCTCCAATATGATCCTTCAGAAACATACTCTAAGCTCTATGAATTAGCAATTACAAGAATCTTATCAGTTGAGCACCCTACCAGGGATTAAAATTGAGCCCATCACAACTCGCCAAAAGCCTTCCAACTTGTCCCAGAAGTATTATAAGAAATATGCCTGTAAAAAAATGTTTATTTTCATTTTTACTGGTTTTCCAAGAAGTGCAAGGTATATAATAAAATTTCATAAGAAGGGTTGAAGTGTGAATTGTCGGTCAATGGTGACTCACCTATGCATTCAATTGATTGTACATAAATGCAATTAATATTAAATGAAGTCGATTGTATCCTAGAGATTAATGTATCCATTAGTGGCCACCTATGTGTATCTGCTTTCAATTGATTATACAAAGATGTAAATGTAATTAATATTACATGAAGTCGATGCTAGCCTAGAGATTAATTGTAATTTGCTAGTAGCTACTCGTCACCTGCATGAATAAGAGAGGATATCTAGGTCGACTTAACAAAAGGTATTCAATTCTACTTGTACTTAGCTTCAATTTCGTGGATTTTATAGACCACTAAATCACTATGTGCAGATTTAGTATTAAATATTGAAGCGGCGAGGGATGAGGTATTAAATGCCAAATGGATGCCAGTGGCATTGATTGGGCTCGCTTGATGAAAGAGAGAATATCTAGGTCGACTGAACAAAAGGTATTAAGTACAATTTTAATGGAAGTGTATATAATGTATTATCAAAAATTTCGATATCATCCAAAAATAAGAATACAATAGAGTTTATCTAATCACAATTCATCGTAGTTCAAGAATAAGATTTCAACATAGAAAAACACCTTAACAAAGTTATCTAATCACAATTTACTAAAAAAATTATCAACAATTTAAGATATTCAAAATGGTTTTAAAAGTTTGGGTCAAATATGTATAATTTTGGATTTTAAAATTTTAAATTAAATGTATAAAACCCTGGATTAAATATATTTGAAAATAGTGACCTACAAACCCAAATGTATACTTACAATTGGAGAATCAAAACAACTTGACTATGGGGTTAACTTCAAGTATTAATATTATGTTAATGTACCGATGACTGATGCCTTCCATAATCCATTATCAATTGGTATTTGATTTTCTGAAAACAAGATTAGCATTAGAAAAAATCACGATTTCAAAACTTGAACCACATTTTGCATAACCTTTATAGAATGCCTCCATTTTTTCAAAATGTACCCAAAAAATGAAATCTCTTAACCACAAAGAAGAACATTTCATCCTTCATTAGAATAGGCTACTACAAATTATGAGAGCGAGCTAAGGTGGACTATGAGAGCATGCATCACGATTCACACCTTGCAGAGTCATGAATAAGGTTAAAATTCGTTAGAACTGTTGAATTTTAACATTGCAAGGGATACACAATAAGCCATTTCATCATTCGTTAATTTCAATTTCAACTTTAGAAAAAATAATTTGAAAATTTATCGGTATCAACCAAACAAGTTACAAGAGAGATTGACCCCTGACCTCACACAACACAACACAAGTTGATGTGGCTTAAGAGAATGCCAACACTAGTGTAATTAAGGCCAACTAAATATGTCACAAATTTCAGACATACATTACCCTAGAGCAGAAGGAATGGGCAGAGAGGAGGGAGGAATGTCTAGGTAGTCATATCCAGTGGCAACAAGAATATCCAGGTAGTCATATTTGGTAGAAGCATATTTATGGTGGAGAGGTGCAATAGAATAGTTGTCCCAAACTACTTGACTCCTTGCAAGTTGCACTCCTTATAGAGGAGAAAGAATGTTATGTCTGTCTGAGTGGCATGTCCTCATTCTACTTCTTCAGACTGCAGCTTAGAACCATTGGTCGGATTCTAGTTAGGACCTAGTTAACCAGCCCACTTACCATTGGTGAGAGACTAATGGTCATTAACGAATGATGATTGACACCTTATTGTGCGACCCTCAACAAAACTTCGCGAGTGATAGAATCCATGACCTACCCCCATGAAAACGTGTAACCTCCTAGCAAATACATATGTTTTTCAACCTATTACATTACAGGGAGGCTAGTAATTAGGAATATGTAATGCCCTATATTTTAAATTAATCATATACTTGATGAGGAAAATAAATAAATTAGTCTTAAAAAATAACAAAAATAATAATTAAAGTAATAAGGATAGTAATAAATAATAATAACATGGTAGTAGTCATAATAAATAACTAATTTATTATAAAGGAAGAAAATCTAAAAATGAGAGAAACTACTAAAATGGAATTTAGGAAAAAGATAAACAAAGAAAATATTAAAAGTTGCATGATTAAGAGTTAATAGCTTAATAGGGGTGCCAAGTGCGGGGTAGTTGTTTTCGACTCCGGTGGAATTAAAGCATTAGAATTCTCATGGGGACTTGGACATACCTCCAATAATCATGTCAAGGCTCTCACAGTCTATATGGGATTGCTTCTACTGTCATCCAACACATTGTCAAGACTAGTTGTAATTAATGATTCAAACATGATTATAAAATGCCTTTATAGACTCATAAAAAATGCTCATCCCACTCTTGCAAAGATACTTCTCACAATTAGAGATATGTAGAAAAAATTCAAAGAGGTCAATTACTTTCCTGCCTATCGATCGCATAATAGCCTCGTTGATTCTCTAGCTAGCTAAAGAGGCCAAGCAATATGAGCAAAGAAAAATTAAACTCATTGATGAGTACACATATGAACCTATTCCCTAGAACAAATACGAGAGTCCAAAGACAAAGCATTGTGTACAAAGAACCTCTCATCCCACAAGTAGTGGTAAAGGCCTTCATTAAAAATATTGAAGAAAGAGAGGGGCCCTCTTATTCCCGTAAGAGTTCCCTTCATGCCACAAATAGATCTTATGTGCCACACGTTGCGTGGAATCAACAAACACGAGGCAATCTCCATAGCTCGCGTTCCCCTTTTCATCAAACTACATAAGCATTTAATCAGGGAATGTACTTTTCGTTGGTTTCATGTGGGATCTGTTCATCACTCATACTCAATGTCCTCTTCACAGGTGAAGTAAGGCTTGGATCTCCATGATCAGTACGAGTCTCACGTCATCCTCCGTCATCTCCTTGGAAGGGATACAATCATTTCTTTCATGGCGTCGTCTTTCATCTCTAGGGACTTATGACTCGACTCTTTGTTCATGCTTCCACAAGATGGTGAGTTAAATTCACAGGATCTTATTCATTGCTTACAAGACGCCGACTGCAAGATAGGATTGATACAACAATTGGGTGTTTGGGCACATTCAATTTGTGTGTTCGTTGGTGCAGTTATGTTGAGATGATCCAGAGAGCCTTACGAATGTCAGGTGTGTGTATTGGGAAAAATGCACGAACAATTGCAAGCCCATACAGGTGAAATTGAGGAGCCTCAAAATTGAAGGAGCCTCGCAATACGTTTGCGCAATTGACCCATCAACTTCAGGAATAGGAGCTCCGTCAGAATCAAGAATTAGCAGTAGTATTGCGAGTTGTTAACAGGAACATTGGCCATATCAGGTCCATTCGTAGACACTTGGCACATCCTCCTCAAGGCATCCCAACTCATCCACCAAATGAATCAATAGAATCACGAGCATCCAATGAGGTGATCCAACTAATTCAACGCCATTCTATCCAAGCAAATATGGGTGTAACGTAGACAAAGGAGAAAATGTTGGTTTGAGAATGGGAGCTGGAAAATCCGAACCAGGTAGACAGGACCTTACACCTCAACTAGTCTAGATAATGCAGTCCAAAATTTTGTTTTTGCTTTTCACATATGTAGCCATTTAAACATGGTGGTTTTGTATAAGCCCTTATTTGAATTGGGACAAATATCAGATAGGCAGAAACGCCAAGGGAGACAGTAATCTGATGTATAAGCCTTCCTCATTGGGCATAATGTATTAATGGTTTGTTTTGTTGATGCACAACCCCCTTTTTTCTAATATAATTATTAATCGTTCCTGTTAAAAAAAAAATGAGAATTAATGGATTAACAAGAAGTTGGGCCTATGCATGGAGCTTTCTGCATGGATGGATATGAAGAATAATTATTTAATGAATATGGATGGAGAGAGTTTTTTTCTTTGGAAATCTTGATATGAAAGGAGTTGAAGCTGGTATAGGTGGTTGATTGAGGGCTCGAGGGTTCTTATTTGTATTTACTTAGAGATTGGTTGGGAGGAGAGTTGCCTCCCACACTTAGTTGTACTTTGTTGTAGCTCAACGATTCTATGTTCACTCCGATTATATGTTAGTTCTCTTTGAAACTTTTAGGTATGACTCTTATAATTCATTATCTCATGTTGATTATGCAATAATAGAATGTAATGATATTTACTTTTTATTGTTTAAATTTTTGCAAATGCTAATGAATTTTATTCATGTTAGTCTAGAGTATTACATATGGTATCAGAGCACAGTTGCAACCCTTGAGGCTTATGATCTCTTGTGCAACAATATGCATTGAATATTGTGGTGTGTACATGTAATTAGGTTGCTTGATACAAATATCCTATTGTAAGAATGTTATGATGAATGGATAACCCAATGTGAAAAGAAGAAATACTAATAATGTCGATTTGTGTAGTTGTAAATGACTAAAAACTATGTTATTTAGTTTATAATTAACATTTGTAATAAATCTCAAACTTAAATTACATAGTGATGATTTTCTCGATGCTTTGCACCTTTCGATGTCGGGATTTGAACTTAGGTCGCCTTGGTGAAAACCAAGTATCCTAACTACATACCTACCTAAAGTATCAGTGTGTGCTCCATGTTGTTGGGCATGAGAGTATTTCCATGAACATATTGAAAAGAAACCCTAGCAATATTCTTTATGGATGGGATGCTCATCTAGGTGAGAAATATTGATTATGTATTGAAAAAGGAAATTTAGTTCAAGACAAATTATAATAAAAAGAGTGTTGTATAAAATCCAGTGTAATCTCATAAGTAAATTCTTGTTAATAGTGGAGACAGTCCAAAGCCAATTGTTATTTAAGACAAATATTTTTTTTGTCATGGTGATGATAAGAACTAGTTAGAGACTAAGAGAAAAGTGGTAGCCTCTCTTTCTCACAATCAACAATTGGTCATATGATTACTGAAGTGAAGGTATATGTATTATTGGAACTAGTTTCATTTACTACTACTAAAATTCAGGTTGAGATGAGGCAAAAAGGTGAGCTAATTCTAATATTAACCTTACAATATCCAAGAGTTTATATTTGAATGCATTTTATTTTTATATTTTAGTTCTCATATGCCCATTATTCTATGCTCAAACAATGTATAGAACTCTAGCCATAGCTCATTCTAAAGAATTATCAATGCATGCAACTTGATAAACATGGGATTAATGGCACTTGAAGAAGAATATCATAAATTCCCATTGTGTTTGTAAATCTTTATCATCAAAGAATTACGAAAAAACCTTATTTATAATCTTAACAGAATCAACTTAGGAAATATATGAACCATATTTCCTTGTGTCACATGAAAAGCTAGGATTAACATGAAACCACTCTCCTCGATCATTTCTCACAAAAATCTAGTTACTCCACGTACTAAACCTTCAAGCCAATCAGACTAGTTTTCCACCTATTAATATTGCAGTCTGGCTCCATTGTTATTAAAGCCTTGTTAGAAATATGTTCTAAACTTTCCACTACTCTTGCTATTTCACTAGTTGCATTAGTAAATGACATGACACTTTTCCCTTACACTGCCATGGTAGCATTGTAAGGATTCATGCCTAAGATTTGTAATCATTCTAACCACATTTGTCGAAGAAAATTTGAAGTTATAATGCTTTCGTTCTCACATCTTCATTCATCGAAATCTCATGACCTTGAAGGATATGATATTTGATAGTATTAGAAACAATTCCAAGACACACATAATGGGAATATCCCATGTTTAACCACACATGCACATGAAGGGCATATCCAAATTTTAACCATAGAACCACACACCTCACATAGCCCACAAGGGAGAATGGGAGGGAAACTAAGAAAGTCAATATAATTAACGCCTCCTTGAGGAATTCTATCAATATGATATGTTAAAACTACTCAACTTGACCTTGTTAAACTATATAGTTTTCATTTTTAATGATATTTACAAATTGAGTGATGTCAATAACACCATTTTCAAATATTTGATGATTTACTAACTAACTCATTAAATGCTTGAGGGTTGTGTTGGGACTCTCAATAATATACCTTGATTAGGGATTCTAGAATGTTAAATTTAGGTCAAGCTAAATAGGGTTTCAAAGGCATACCCGACATTGGAAATTTCTGCATACTTTGAAGCCAATGTCATATATCCATTGCAGATCAAAGAGTCTCATGGAAATTTCATATAAACCCAACTCATTTTTGTGGTTTAACATACAAAAAAATTCAAAAGGGTTTAAGCAACCGGGGGATATGATTTTTACTTCCAATGCATACTAAATAGTGTAAGATTAGCAAACTATCCACATTAGGTGCATATTTAAGTTTTAGAATTCTATGTAATTTTGCGATAAGTTGTAGAAGCAACTTTTTATGTAATTTATATGTATATATTTCAATTTTAAATCTTTGTAAATTTATGAATTCTTATTGCAATTAATTAGTGACACTCTAACTTTTGACAAACATGAGCAATGCCAAATTGTCAAAAAAAATGAACACAAATAAGGGAGAAATACCTAATCAAGAAGCTCCTTCAACCTCCAAGTATCCTGCTACATAAAGCTTGACTCAAACAATCTCTACCAAGATACATGCATCATCACCAAAGGTTCCTCAAAGCATAGCTATGGTAAGATCTAGTACTCCTGTCATAAGTTGGTCTACCTTCTTAAATACATTTCAAGTTCCATCATAGAAAGAAGAAGTGACCCGAGTGGAAGTGCATGCACTTTTGATGGATCGAGTGGAAAATATGGTATTTCCCTTCCATCATTCCATCCTTATATATTTCTTTGAAAACCCTATGGAAACCTTCCAAAATCAAGAGGAATATATGGTCTTAGATAGGAAAAAGGAAATCAATCATACCATGGGAAATCTAGTCTTCAAGCAAGTGGTATCTTTACGAGGAATAAATCACAACAACATATTGAACAATAATATATTGAAGAGGAAAGACCACCAAAAAAATTAGGAAATAAGCCAACTAAAGATAAAAGAGAGGAAGCAAGAAATAAAGATAAATAATTAGGCATTCACACTACAATAGAAACATCTCTAGGGGAAGGGGAAATAACCTAGTCCTTGACGAGATCAATATATCAAGTACCTCTAGACTCCTTTGGAGGTAGTCTCAAGTAATGATTATGGTATCCTAAAATTGTAGATGCCTTGGTAGAAAATTTAAAGAAGAAACTCTTATAGATATGGTCAGGTTAAAAAACCATTGGCGATACTCATCTAGGATACTAATCTTGAGGAGAATGAAATGTTAGATATTGGTAAGAAGCAGTGGAAAATGTGCACTAGATTAGCGATCAATGCTAGAGGAGCGTCAAAAGGAGTATGTACTCTATGGGATCCCTTCAAAATTATATTATAATTCTTGCAATGTACTCAACATTGGATCTTGACGTGTCTCATGCATCAAACATCAGGTCTTCTAATTCATATTTTTAACATTCATATTCTTGTACATTATGTGGAAAAGGTAGATTGTTGTGCATCCTTCTAAGAACATAAAGAGTCTGAAATCACTATAAATAGCATGGTGGTTGGATATTTCAATACAGTCTTATCAAGCAAAGAAAAAAGAGGATGTAGTATTGTGTGAGACCCAATGTGAGAAAGGATGGAAAATCTTATTGTAGATTGGGATTTGATAGATGTCAATCTTGCAGAATGGAAATATACTTGGAATAATATGAGAATTTGTCTAGGACACGTTGTGGCAAGACTGGACTCCTTCCTTCTCCATAGTGATTTTTTATTGAGGGATCAATCCATTTCCTCCAATATCATTCCCTCTATCATTTTAGATCACAAACCTAGTCATCCTCACATTTAGGCAGTCCCAGAATATCTGTCCCATTCCTTTCCACTTTTTCCCCTTATGGATTCAATTTCTTGGTATTTTTGATGTCATCTCAGTTACCTGGAATCAAATAGTCCCCATGTGACATACCCAACCTCAATGCTAAGTCTCATTACTACCATTTTGACTAACATATCAATTTAAATGTGGAAAATATTAATACATGCATAATGAAATACAAGGATGTTATTATCATGAATAATTTAAAAATGTGAATGCATCCATTTAAACATGCACAACAGCCATTAAACAACACAACAACATTCATATATACAATATTACAGAGTAAAAACAACTTTCAATCACAACATTAAAATTGTAAATGACACATTGATCAAAACACTTGTCTTTCAAAACGTTTTGCACAACAGGTTGTAGACAAATAATGTTCCTCTCAATAGTAGGCTCTGATGCACCAATTATCTCTACAATAAACCACCCTTGAGTTGGGGTTATGGGTTCACAAGGAAGGAAAATATCCTATGAGTGTCTACAGTCCATTGCAACAACTCAAACACCCACTAAAATAGTGACACAACTCCTACAATAATTCCAACCACCCATCTCTCTTTCTCATCAATCTGCATAACCCAAGGGATGATATTTTCTTCTATGCACCACCATCCCTCAGAAAATCTCCATCCCCTCTAGGGCTCCAACACATACTAGCTATGAATATCTCTTTTAGAGGCTCCAAGAAATCCAACTACAAAAGGAGTGCTCAGACAACATATACAAATTCTCTTGGGTAATTTCCTCAACAAGAATAATTCACAGACATACCAGCCTCATTATCAACACAATTACTAGCTCCAACAAGATATCTTCCATACCCACTATGGATGGCCACTCTTTCCCAACACTCATCTCTATTTTTCCTTTCTTCTTTCTAATTGTAAAAATCCTCTCTTTCCTACTCAAAAATCCTCTTCTCCCATGATTACTTGGTTCTTACTCTTCCCCCAAGGATGCTTACACTCAACCCATCATGTCATAACTGAGTGGGATGACTTCCTCACCCAACCCATTACATGAATTCAATATTGAGTGTTAAATAAGTAAAAGGGATAAATGGATAAATGAAAAACTAATTAATGATGATGGTTTAAGACTCAAGGCATATGGAAACCCCTCAAAACACCACTAAGCACCCTTAATTGTGGAATCATACCCCCCCATTACTCTAGTCCTTACCCATCTACAACTGACAATGTATTCCATTTTATTATTTTCAATGTACAATGTTTACATATTGCATCACTTGGACCTAGGCCATTCATAATACTTACAAATATACAATGCTACATTGGGNCCCCCCCCCCCCCCCCCCCCCACAATTTGCACTATCCTCATTGTACATCTCCATACATAAAAAATATCACATTACAATACTCAATACTTTCACAATTTATTGTACAAATGTATATTTAGATTCCCTTAGAATATGCAAAACGTTGCGGGTACTCTTCCCACATGGCCTCCTTGTGCTCCCGCATGGCATATTTAGGACTGTAGAAGGCCCATTGGAACTTTACTAGGTCGATGGCTTGGTTCATGAGCACTTTGAATTTCCAATCTAGGATGCACATTGGTTCCTGCACCTGAAAGTCCCCTTCGTGCTCCACCTAGATCATAGTACTTCAATCAATCACATGGTTAGGATTAGGAACATACTTCTTTAATAAAGACACATGAAACACATTATGAACTCTCGTGGATGAAAACAATGTAAGCATGTATGCAATTGGGCCTATCCTCTCTAATATTTTAGAGAGCCCACAATATCGCGCTGCCAATTTTGGGAAACTTCCAAATTTTAGTGAGCTCCTTTTTTCCTTTACTTTCATAAAATCATGTTCACCTAGTTTAAATTCTCTATGTGCCCTACCTTTGTCAGCATAATTTTTCTACCTGTCATGTGTAGTCTTTAAATACTTCTTTATCTTTACCATCTTCTCTTCCATTTCTCTTACAAATTTCTTCCCAATAACTACTCTGACTACTAATTTATCCCATTTCACCGACGTGTTTAATTTTCTGCCATACAAGTATTCAAATGGAATCATCTTCAATGATGCTTGATACCTATTGTTATAAACAAACTAAACTAAATGAACACAATCTTCCCACTTGGAAGACTAGTTCATTACATGCATTCTTAGCATCTCTTCAAATATCTGGTTGACCCTCTCTGTTTTCTCATCTGATCTTGGATGAGACATTGTGATGAAATTCATATTTGTTCCAAATAATTTAAAAAAACATTTCCAAAAATTGGAAGTAAACTTGGTATCTCTGTTAGATACAATTTACTTAGGCACACCATGTAACCTAGCAATTTCTTTCATATAAATTTTTGCAATGTTGTATGCCTTGTGTGTCATCTTGAAAGGTGTAGAATGTGCAACCTTCTTAAGATTTTACACCACTACCATGATGGAATCACATTGAGTTACTATTCTGGGAAACTTGGTAATGAAATCTATGGTAACAATCTTCCATTTCCACTCCAGAATGGGAAATGGTTATAGAAATCCTGTCGGATGTTTGTGCTCAACCTTTACCCTTTGACATTCCATACATACAACAATAAAATCAACTACATATTTCTTCATTCCTAGCCAATAATATTGAGCTCTTACATGTGAAATCCCTATTTTATATTTTGGATGTCTAGCGTATGCTACATCGTGTATCTCTTTTAAAACTAAATTTCTCTATTCCTGAGAATTAGGAACATAAATTTTTTTCCTATATAAGATAATTCCATCCTCTTCCAGCTTGTAATATTTAACTTTCTGACGTACATTACTCTATTATATGATTTCTTTAACTTATGCGTAATGTTGGTCTGATGTTATAGCTTCAAGAATTGTCTTTTAAATATGAAGTTTACATGCTAATGGTTGTAGCATTCATTTCATTCACCTTTACGTTGAGTGCATCAACCACATTATTCTCTTCTCTTAATGTGATTGATTTCAAATTCATATTCACTAAGAAACTACAACCATCTAGTTTGTATGGAATTTAGTGTTGGCTATACAAACAAATATTTTACATCACTATGGTCTATTCTCAACTCAATTTTTCTACCCATGAGATAATACCTCCACATTTTTAAGGCATGAACTATTACTACCAATTCCAAGTCATGGTTAGTGTAATTTATTTCATGCTCTTTAAGTTTCCTTGACTCATAACATATGGCATGCCCGTTTTTTGTAAGGACTCCACCGGGTCATTTCTTGCATGCATTTGTACACACAACAAAATCCTCATCTGGATCTGCAACTTTTAAAATAGGTGCACTGGTTAATACATATTTCAAGTGCTAGAAGCTCTATTCTCACTTGGTATTCCAATCAAATTTTACTCCTTTATTTTGCAAGGAGGTTATTAGGTGAGCAATCTTGGAGAGACCTGCAATGAATCTCCTGTAGTAACCAACTAGACCCATAAATGATCTAATCTCTAAAATATTCTTTGGTGTTGGCCAACTTTAGATTACTTCAATTTTTTATGGATCCACTGCTATGCCATCCTCTGAGACAATGTGGCCCAAATAGTGGATCTGCTTATGATAAAAAGTGCACTTGCTCAACTTGACATACAATTGGTGTTCTCTCAACACTTGTAGCACCATTGATCCAGATTTATGAGTGGAACAAAATAAATAACAGACTAAATACAATAACACAGAGATATGGAGAACAACAACATATATCCAGTGAACAATAACTTCTATTGAATAAATAAAGTAGGTTGAAACTGTAAAACTGCAGAACTGAAAACAACTTGTTCAAATGGTGGTAGCTATCTCTGAGAAGAGATGTGGCTGCTAAACGCATCCGTCCGAAGATAATGATTACAATGAGGATCCAAATGCATTTTTAACATTACTCGTGAATTCCAAAACCCTAGACATCTAAAAACCTAACCCTAGGAGATGAAACACCAAAAGTTATGTGGGCCCTAATGGGTAAGTTGGTACCTCAACTTCTCGGGGTCGTAATTTTTTCATACGAACTCCGTTTTAGGCATGTGATGGCACATTGGAAAGGTATTTTCAAGAAATACAGATTATTCCATCAAGCTTTATCTCCATCTACAATTTGACTGTGGCAATCCAAAAAACCACTGTTTAGGTCCCAAAAACGACCTTGGAAATACAAAAAGATGTACTAACGTGAAAACTTCCAAAATAAGACAGTTGGATTAGGTGGGCGGACAAAAATCTCCACCTAGCAACTGTGTAGGGCTTCAGAAATCCATGAAAGTGTATAACCCACAATCATAAAGAATTACAAAAGAACGTATTGAACTAAAATTGTCAAAAGGAGAGAGTTGAAATAGGTGAGTGGCCACCAATATCCACCTGGATCATTTCTCCCTCCTTAGGGAGAAATGGTCTCCATTGCATTGAGTGCCCCCATCAGGTGAGGAAATTTTTGTTGAATTTGTCCCTGCGTGAGCCATTTTCTTTGGTGCAGGAGTTGCCCTTCCTTAACAACCTGATATAGTTGGATCCTTTGTTGGTGAGTTCCCTTGACCTGTGTGTCCACTATCTAATCAGTGGATTCATGTTCCATGCAGTCAGGGTTGATCTCTATTGGTGTCAATTGTTCTGTGATCTCTGAGGTGTCCAATAATGGTGGAAAATATGGTCGGAGGAGGTCCACATTGAACACTGGGTGCACACTAAGGAAGGGGGGTGTGTTGAGCTCAAAATCATTGTCTCCCACAACCTTGGTGATAGTGTAAGGCTCATAGTGGAGTGGACAGAGCTTCTGACGGGGCCCTATAAGGAATTCTTTATGCAAATGTAACCAGACCTTGTCGCCCACCTGAAACTTGCGTGGTACCCGATGTTGATCATGGCATTGCTTGTACTTAGCATTGGCTTTCTGCAAAATCTCATGGACCTGTTGGCAGATGTGTTGGATCATGTTGTCGTTGATGCCAATGGTTTGATTGATTGATGTCAAGTGATTGATTGATTTCAAAGGATTTATTGATTGATATAATGTAATATGTATTGTCCTTGATGAGAATGCATGGATGAAGATGGATCAATGAGTTGTCATTGATACATGCTAAAGATGGATTGATGTGGTTTCATTAGTATATGATGCATTGTTGGAAAAATGTATAGATGAATTATTATTGTCTTATCATGAATGATAAGGTGCACAAATGGATGAACTCCAAAGTGGTCCCCTTATGGTGAAAGCCCTCACGGGAAGACGCTTTGCGGATTGAGTTATCCTAGAAAAATGATTGGAGGACCCATGCTTGTATGTGGAATAATGAGATGAAGAACAATGAATTTGTTGGTAAAAATATCCTAGATGGATAATGTTTGTCATGCCATTTCCGGTGGTATGTGGAATGTCACATAACTCCTCACGGTTTGAGAGTTATGGCCTTACGAAGTTGGAGGACCCCCATATGAAGGCTTGAAGCCCCCAAGGTCAAAGAAGTCAAAGTGACCTAAAAGAATAAATCATTATTTAAATGATAAAGTAAAGTGACAAAGTCAAGGTGGATTATTTAAATAATAAAGAGAAGTGACCAAATCAAGAAATATTATTTAAATGATAAAGTAAGGTGACAAAATCAAGAAGGAATATTTAAATGATAAAGTATTGGATAAATTTCTATTTATGGAAAGTGGTCAACCCTAAAATAAGGAAATTAGGTTAAGTGACCTAGAAATGGGTTAAGTGACCTAGAGGATGAAAGTATAAATAAGATAGCTATGGACTCTTGTAGATCATCCTTTTGTGGATCAAGTGAGAGCTTCTTGTGAGAACATTTTGGTATGGATCTCTTGAGCATGATTGAAGATCTATTATGAGAAAGAGAGTGTGAGGAAGATCTCATGGATGCATTGGAGTTTCAACAAGTCTAAGATCATGACGACAGAATTCTCGGAATTACAGAAAAACCCTATTTTCTGGTGTGTACGCGGGTTTTCTGCGTATAGGGGGAGTATACGCAAGCTGTCAGTGTACAAGGTGCGTATAGTATGTAGGTTGTCCATGTATATGGAGCGTACAGTGGATAAACTCATGGAGATTTGTGGTTGAGCTGATGACAAGCTGCTAAAGATTGAGGCAGGTTCCAGATCTGCATTAAATGGGCTCAGATCTATCACTGAGACACGGGTATGGTTACACTATTGTCTTGATGGATAGTATTTCTTGTTGTGTTGTGACTACCTAGGGAATTATTGGTATGGTTGCTATGATGTGGTTTATGTTGGTTGATGGAGTGAGAAACACTCTTATGATTTAGTACTGATATGATGGCTATAGCATGTTGATTTCTTATGCATGATTGAATAGAATTCATATTGATTGGTTGTGGAGAATGAGTAAGCTATTGGAGAGCTTGGATGTATTGTGACTGGCTGGTGGTCAGTTTGGACAGTGATAAATAGAAGAGAATGATAAATTGGTTGCAGAGGATCTGCGTTGATCTTGAAGGAAAAACCCTAATAGTTCAGAAGGTATACACAGGCTGTAGTACTATTTGGGAGCGTATACAAAGATTGTAGTACTGCTTGGGCGCGTATACACGTGTGTTGTACTACTGGTAAGGCGCGTACACACGCATGCTGCATTACTGACAAGTCGCGTACCTGTTGCAGATTGATATATGTTGAGGATTGTTGCCTCATGTCAGTTGATGTTGAGGATGTAAGCTGAGTCTTTCATTATAGAGCTGGTTCTCTTGTAGAGTTGTACTATATTTAGTTGTTGTTGATAAACTTCAAGGATTGTAGTCCATAGTAAAAATAAAATTGTACATACATCTTGTGTTCTTTGTGTTCCTTGTGGTGATGACTTGTTGATGATATATTTATTGATATGTGTTCACATCTAACTGGTTATAAATGACAACAATGAATAATGAGTAAAATGTTGAATGCTAACTAATGAGTTTTGTGTAAGAGGGAAGTTTTGAGAAAAATATCCCCACACTCATTCACCCCCCCTCTAAGTGTGGTAGGTGTGTCCAACAATTGGTATTAGAGTGGGCCTTCACTACAAGCCTTAACAAGCTTGAAGGATATCCATAGACACACAAATGGATGATGAAGTTTCAATCCTTGATGATGAAAACTATTCTACTTTGAGAATAGAGATGAGACTACATTTGAAGACAATGGTAGCAACAATTTGGATGACAGCCATTAGTGGATCAGTTCCTTTGAAGAACAAGTCAAAGTTTGCAGCTCAAAGAGAAGGAAAGAAGAATGATGCATTGGCTCTCAAGACCATTCTTAATGGACTCTCAAGCCCTATCAAAGAGAGCATGGGACAATGCACTTCCCCCAAGGATCTATGGCTAAAACTAGAGGAGACATATCAAAGCAAGAAGGAGAAGGAATATATTGAAGATCACTCCATCAAGACACATGAAGGTAAATAATCTCCAAAAACTCTTGGTTGCATTATTTCTAAAAGTGATGATGTTGGCAAAAAGGAAGATCTTGAAGACATTTCAAATGAAGGCAAAGAATCATATGATGATGTTGACAAAAGGGATGAAGGTAAAGAATCTACACAAACCCTTGATTGCAATAATTAAAAATGTGATGATGTTGAATTTTTCTCTACAAGTGAAGAAGAAAATCTAGAAGTAGTTTGGATAAAATCAATTGATTGTTATCCCATGGAAGAAGTAGAGGAAAAACTATTGGAGCTTCAAAGGAAGGTTGAAGATGGTTTATATGAATATAGCAATGACCACTATTATATAGACTATAACTATCTTTTGGATAACACTAAAGAGTTTCTCAAGAAGAGTCAAAGGCACATCTTGAAGTTAAAAGAAATGCTCAAAGAACTAGAAGAAAGTAGTAAGACTCAATTAGAAGAAAAGGAAGAAGAGATCACAAGACTAAAGAATGAAAAAGAAGATATGAATGTAGATGATGAGATTAGAATTTTTTTTGAAATCATTGTCCATATCAAGACCCAAATTGAAGAAGCCAAAAGAATAGAGGAATTATTGAAGAATCAAATAAATGAAAAGGAAGAGTCATGTTGTAAGTTAGAAGCTGAAATTGTTGACCTTAGAAAGAAGGTAGAAAAGTCAAACAAATTCTTGAATAGCTCACTAATCTTGGATGAGATCTTGGAAAGTCAAAGATCACCATATGATAAATCAGGTCTTGGATACAAAGAAGAAGCTACACATGTTGAAGCAAGCACCTCAAAGAAGCATGAGGTAAGTCCATCAAAGAAGGAAGACAATGTTGCAAAGAAACCATCTACATAAGGCAATGAACATTTCAAAAGAACAAAGAAAGGAAGACATCAAGAAGCTATCTTTGGGACACCAAAGCAAAGGTATGAAATTATTTTTCATGGGAATTGTTATTCATGTAATGGATATGGTCACAAAGCTTTTGAATGTAGATCTTATGAAAGGAGATATAATGGAAGATTTTATAACACCGTGAGGTGTTGGAGATGTAATCAAGTAGGACACATTGCTGTTCACTGTAACACCATGAGATGCTATAGTTGTAGTGGATTTGGCGACAAATCCCAGGAGTGATGGAACACAAGAAGAAATTCCATGATGAAGACTTCACATAGCATGGCTAGAAGAAGGAATGAAGTAAGGAAGGGAGACATCTTTGAAAAGGTGGATGCTCAGAGCTCAAGTTTTGAGGAGCAGGGACATCTACAAAAGTGGGTGAAGAAGACAAAGCAACCATAACAGAATGAAAGACTGAAGGGAAGTTCAAAAGTGTCATCTACTGAGGCATACACAGGTGACAATGGTGACAGTCGCGTACATATGCAGGCTGACCTTGAATAGGTCGCGTACATACGTGAGATGTTGTGCAGCAGACCGCGTATATGTGGTAAAGCCTTGGGAAAAAGGAAATTCACATGGCTTGCAGTTTGATGTGATGGTATAACTCTGTGATGCAGGGTTTGACATGGTTTATTGCAGATTCTGACACTGTTTGCTGCAAGTTTTCATGATTCTATTGGATTATGTAAGGTGATGATGTAAAATAAAATCTTGGGTGCATGGCACTAACCCATGAGTATGGACTGATGCATTTTTTGTTGAAGAACAATGCTGGTTATGATAGTGAAGTTATGACACCTTGGTTATGTCATATATCTTGATGATGTATTGGAAGATTACTTGTTGAAAAGATTGATGCATGCATTTATCATATGGATGGGCTACACATTGGAACATGTGGTTGGTGAGTTGATGAGGTGATCATGTTGTACATCATTGATGATTCATAGCTTGATCTCTAATTGATACATGTTTGGTACACTCATATATGGCATATGCTTGATGATACTACACCATTGGTACTACTTGATTAGCACACCAATTTGCATTTATTTGAGATACATGATTATGGCACTTGGTTCATGATGGAGACATATCATGAGTGATATGATACATTGTTTGGCATGTTGGTAGATGCACATGGTTGTCATATTGGTGGATGCACATGGTTGTCATATTGGTGGATGCACATGTTGGCATGTTGATAGAGGCATATGATTGATACATTCCATGGATGATATCTTTTGGCACATTGCATGATGTTGATGTACATAGGTATTGTGCATGATGAACACACATTTTGTACAGGATGTACTTGGTATATATTTTGCTCATGATTCTTTATTTCATTGTTGACATATATTTTGCTTCATGATTCTTGGTATGGGATGAGTTTGATGCATGAACAGGTCCAAGGATCGCTATATGGTAGAACATTTTTCATCTCGCAGAGAAGATAGGGGAGACATACCCATAAGGGGAGTCATTCTTCTTCCTCTGATTCTAGGAGGAGATATTTATCAGATGCATACCTAGAAAAGAGCACAAAGGCATAATTCCAGGAGGAGCGATGGTCACAGGGGGAGTATGTTTGATGTATTTTCAGCATTACATCTGAGTGATATCCCTTGTTCAAAAAGGGAGAGATTATTCAAAGGAATATCAAAGGCACTCAGACAGGGGGAGAAGCCCCAAGGAAAATTCAAGCAGGGGAACAACCCCAAGAGGAAAATGGCCCTTTGCCATTGATGTCAAAGGGGGAGAGATAGTCACATTGATGTGATTGATGATTATTGATTGGGAGAGATAGTCACATTGACTATTGATGTAGAACATGCCTTATCTACATGTTGACATCAATAATCGGTAATTAGTGTTGACATCAAAGTTGGTATTGTCATCAATGCCAAAGTGGGAGATTGTTGGATCATGTTGTCATTGATGCCAATGGTTTGATTGATTGATGTCAAAGTATTGATTGATTGATGTAATGTAATATGTATTGTCCTTGATGAGAATGCATAGATGAAGATGGATCAATGAGTTGTCATTGATACATGATAAAGATGGATCGATGTGGTTTCATTAGTATATGATGCATTGTTGGAAAAATGTATAGATGACTTATTATTGTCTTATCATGATTGATAAGGTGCACAAATGGATGAACTCCAAAGTGGTCCCCTTATGGTGAAAGCCCTCACGGAAAGACGCTTTGCGGATTGAGTTATCCTAGAGGAATGGTTGGAGCACCCATGATTGTATGTGGAATAATGAGATGAAGATCAATGAAGTTGTTGGTGAAACTATCCTAGATGGATAGTTCTTGTCATGCCATTTATTGTGGTATGTGGAATGTCACATAACTCCTCACGATTTAAGAGTTATGGCCTTACGAAGTTGGAGGATCCCCATATGAAGGCTTGAAGCCCCCAAGGTTAAAGAAGTCAAAGTGACCTAAAAGAAAAAATCATTATTTAAATGATAAAGTAAAGTGACACAGTCAAGATGGATTATTTAAATAATAAAGAGAAGTGACAAAATCAAGAAATATTATTTAAATGATAAAGTAAGGTGACAAAATCAAGAAGGAATATTTAAATGATAAAGTATTGGAGAACTTTCTATTTATGGAAAGTGGTTAACCCTAAAATAATGAAATTAGGTTAAGTGACCTAGAAATGGGTCAAGTGACCTAGAGGATGAAAATATAAATAAGATAGATATGGACTCTTGTAGATCATCCTTTTGTGGATCAAGTGAGAGCTTCTTGTGAGAACATTTTGGTGTGGATCTCTTGAGCATGATTGAAGATCTATTCTGAGAAAGAGAGCGTGAGGAAGATCTAATGGATGCATTGGAGTTTCAACAAGTCTGAGATCATGATAGAGAAATTATCAGAATTACAGAAAAACCCTATTTTCTGGTGCGTACGCGGACTGTCTGTGTATAGGGGGCGTATACGCAAGCTGTCAGTGTACAAGGTGCGTACAATACATAGGTTGTCAATGTATAGGGAGAATATAGTGGATAAACTCATGGAGATTTGTGGTTGAGCTGATGACAAGCTGTTGAAAACTGAGGCAGGTTCCAGATCTGCATTCTATGGGCTCAGATCTATCACTGAGACATTGGTATGGTTACATTATTGTGTTGATGAATAGTATTTCTTGTTGTGTTGTGAATGCCTAGGGCATTCTTGGTATGGTTTCTATGATGTGGTTTATGTTGGTTGATGGAGTGAACACCACTCTTATGATTCAATATTGATATGATGGCTATAGTATGTTGATTTCTTATGCATGATTGAGTAGCGTTCATATTGATTGGTTGTGGAGCATGAGTAAGCTATTGGAGAGATAAGATGTATTGTGACTGGTTGGTGGTAATTTTGGACAATGACAAACATAAGAGAATGATAAATTGGTTGCAGAGGATCTGAGTTGATCTTGAAGGATGAACCCTAATAGCTCAGAAGGTATGTACAGGCCGTAGTACTGTTTGGGAGCGTATACACAGGTTGTAGTACTTCTTGGGCATGTATACATGTGTGATGTACTACTGGTAGGGCACGTACACACACATGATGCACTACTGACATGTCACATACCTGTTGCGGATTGATATTTGTTGAGGATTGTTGCCTCATCTCAGTTGATGCTGAGGATGTAAGCTGAGTCTTGCATTATAAAGCTGGTGCTCCTTTAGTGTTGTACTCTATTCAATTGTTGCTGATAAACCCCAAGGATTGTAGTTCGTAATAAAAATAAAATTGTACCTACATCTTGTGTTCTTTGTGTTCCTTGTGGTGATGACTTGTTGATGATATATTGTTGATATGTGTTCACATCTAACTGGTTATAAATGACAACAATGAGTAATGAGTAAAATGTTGAATGCTAACTAATGAGTTTTCTGTAAAAGGGAAGTTTTGGGAAAAAGAGATCCACACTCATTCACCCCCCACTCTAAGTGTGTTAGGTGTGTCCAATAAGATGTGTTGAATCCGCTCAATGAATCTGGTGGCTTTTTCGACCTTAGAATGGACATGGGAATATTTTTTCTGTGTGGTTGCAAGAGGCAGTGCAACATCAATGGGACCCAAGGGTTGGAATCTCATCCCCACCTGAAATGGGCTATGGCCGGTGGAGATATGGAGAGTTCTGTTGTAGTTGTGATGAACATACATAATATTTTCATCCCATGTATGCATATGCTTAGAGTTATACATGCTCAGGATGTGCATAATGATTTGATTGAAAACCTTTGTCTGGCCATCGGTTTGAGGGTGGAAGGCAGTGGATTTAGTGAGCTTGGTGTCAAATATGCTTCTCCCAAGTTTTGCTGAAGACGTGGATGTCATTCAGATATACCACCATAAAAGAGTTGGTGAAGGGTCTCAATACATCATCCATCAACCTCATGAAAGTTTTTGGTGCATTTGATAGGCAAAAGGGCATGACCAACCATTAAAAGAGACCTTCTTTAGATTTGAAAGATGTCTTCCATACATCAGTCGATTTGATGGAAACTTGGTGGTAGCTATACTTTAGGTCAATCTTGATAAAGAACTTGGTCCCCTTGAGTTGGTCCAAAAGGTCATCAATTCGGGGAATTGGGTACTGGTTCCTGGCTGTGATTTTGTTTAATGCTCAGTAATCAATGTAGAGCATCCAGGTCCAGTCTTTCTTTTGCACCAGTATAATCGGGCTTCCGCAAGGGGAGGAGTTGGGTCTGATGTGCCCCTTTTGAAGCATCTCTTGGATCTAACGCTTGACTTCGTCATTTTCCATTAGGGAGCGATGATAAACTGGTCCATTAGACAGAGTTGCACCAGGGGTTAGATCAATTGGATTCTTGACTTAGCAGTGTGTCAATACCTCGGTGGGTGACGAGAAGATGTCTCTGTACTCTTCCATGATTCCGTCCACTTTCTTCTGCTGCAAAGAGACGCTCTGTGTAGAGGTCATGGATGTGGTGGTGACCTTCTTCTTATTGTGAACATGGATCACAAATAAGATGAACTTCCCAGTCTGTGAAATGACCTTACTGCATTGCTTAGAAGAAATTAAAGAAATAGTGGTAGGCGAAACTACCTCTGGTATCCTATACAATTGTCTATCCAAAGTAATAATAACACTACAAGGTCTAGACTCATACGCAACATGTCGCTTCCATAAATATGGTTGTCTTAAAATAACATCACAAATTTCAAGGGAAGAAATATCACACAATACCTCATCTTTGAAGGGATTGATGCCGTAGGGAAGACAACACTTTTGGCTGACATGAAGATCTATTCCTTGGAAAAGCCAACTGATGGTGTAGGGATGCAGGTGAGGTGTCATCGATAGGTTTATCTGCTTGATGACCTCTGTTGAGATCAGGTTCTTCTGACTGTCACTATCGACCATAAAATGAAGCAAATCCCCCTTTACCCACATCTGTGAGTGAAAGAGGTGTTCCTCTTCCTATGGTTCTTCTGGTTCACTTGGCTGGACTTTTGTGGTAGCGCCAATGGCACTGGGTTTGAAATCGATAATCCACTTCCCTCCTTCTGGATTTGATTCGGTGTCAGAATCCACCTCTGACTTGGAAGCTTTCAACTCGACCACTAGTGACTGCTTGGAGTGTGATTCTTCGGTGTTGTACCAATGGATTTTATGGTAATCACACCACTTTCCCGTGTCCTTCTTTGACTTCTCATTACCCTTCTTATGTTTTGGCTTGGACTGGTTTTCATGAGAGTGGCCATATTTTCTCTGTCCCTTTTGTTTTGGGTTGGGGTTTCCTTTTCCCTGCTTCAGTTGTGAGGAGTTTGTAGATCCAAACTCTCACCTCTTCTACTTAAATTTCTGCTCGATCTTGATAGCATATCCATCCATAAGTCGTACCTAATGATGCAATGTCCAAAAATCCATTTTTAAAAAAATTTAACTATGGAGACAACCGTGGTATTTTAGCACAAGATGTTGTTCAGTGTCTTTGATACCCAATTTGGTGTGTAGGGTATGGAAAACATTGGTGAAATCTCGTACTTTCTGGTCCCTTTCTTGATGTAGGGTGGTCCATCTTGTGTACTGGTCCTCGTAGCTTCCAACATGGTAGTATTGTTCTTTAATGGCATCCATGAAGGAATCCTATGTGAGGGTGACCAAAAATATTGTAGATTCCTCTATGGCCCTTTTCTCAGAGTAAGTATCCCATCAATCCTTAACATGGGGGATGACCTTGAGGAGTGCAAAAGTGGTATTTTCCCTATCGGAAAAATTGTGGATTGAAAAATACCCATTGAGCAGATTCAACCATTTATCTACAACATCCACATCTATCAGTCCTTCAAATAATGAAATATCAAAATTTACTTGTACCTTGAAGGGGGTTGCATGGCTGCTTGATGAAGATGCGTCTCTTGTGGGAAACTGTTGAAGGATCTATGCAAATTTGTCCATCATTTCGTTCCTTTGTTGTGCAAGGGATTCCTTGAGAAATAGTTTAAAAGGATATCTTGCTCCATCATATTTCTTCTCGTCCCCCATAATTTTTTTTCGGGCTTGGCGTGACCGATCTTGCAAAGGCTAGACTGGTTCGAGTCCCAACTTCTTGTAACCAGATCTTGTCGGGGACATGCACAGAGAAAAATAAATGAAGAGTAGACTGATTTGATACCACTAAGACAGATTTATGAGTGGAACAAAATAAATAACACACTAAATACGATAACACAAATATACATAGAAAAACAATAGATATCTAGTGAAAAATAACTTCTATTGAATAAATAAAATACGTTGTAACTGTAAAACTGCGAAACTGAAACAACTTGCTCAAATGGTGGTAGCCATCTCTAAGAAGAGATGTGGCGGCTACATGCATATTTCTAAGAAGAATGATTACAATGAGGCTCCAGAGGCCTTTTTAACATTACTCATGAATGCCAAAACCCTATACATCCAAAAACCTAACACTAGGAGATGAAACACCAAAAGTTATGTGGGCCATGATGGGTAAGTTGGTACCTCAACTTCTAGGGGTTGTAACTTTTGCATACGACCTCCGTTTTAGGTGCGTGATGGTCCGTTGGAAAGGTCTTTTCGAGAACTATGAATTATGTTGTCAAACTCTGACTCTTTCTATAGTTTGACTGTGGCAAGCCAAAAAAACATTGTTTAGGGCTCCAAAATGGCCTTGGAAATACATAAAGATGTACTGACATGAAGAATTCCAAAATAATCCAGTTGGATTAGGTGGGTGGCCACTAATCTCCACCTGGAAGCTGTGTAGGGATTCAAACAACCCCAAAAGTGTAGAACCCATAATTACAAAGAATTACATAAGAATGTGTTGAACTAAAACTGTCAAAAGGATCCAGTTGGAATAGGTGGGTGGCCACCAATATCCACCTGGATCAACCATCCTCAAATTTTTCTCATTCTCCTCCTCTGTCTTGGATTAGATAAGAATATCATCCAAGAAGATGATAACAAATTTTTCTAGGTAATATCTGAACACTCCATTCATTAAACACATAAAAGTAGCTGGTACATTTTTCAACCCAAATGGCATGACCACGAACTCATAATGACCATAACTTGTCTGAAAGGATTTCTTACTAGTATCTTCTTTTATGATTTTGACTTGATGATATCCTGATCTCAAGTCAAGCTTGGAAAATATATTTTCTCCCTTCAATTGATAAAAAAAATCATCAATCCTTGGCAAATGGTTCTTGTTCTTCACAGTAACCTTATTCATATGTTTAAATTGAATACATAACCTCAGAGTTCCATCCTTCTTCTTCACAAGAACACTAGGGAACCCCAAGGTGAAACACTTGGTCAAATGTACCCCTTACTCAATAACTCTTCTATCTGCATCTGCAATTCTTTCATTTCACGTGTTCTCATTCTGTACAAAGTTTTGGACACTAGGGAAGCTTTAGGCATCAAGTCAATAGAGAAATCGATGTCTCTCTTTGGTGGAAATCCTGACAATTACCCTAACACATATTCATATTCCTCAAGACTGGATAGCCTTCAATATTTGACACTTCATCCTTGGTTGTCTCTTCCAAATGGGTTTCATATATTTGGCACCCTTTTCTAAAGATTATTTTTAGCTGTAATGATGAAATCTCTCTGATATATATAGGCCTTGGAATACCTTGAACTATCCTTGAATTTTCTTCCTCATCGAGACATGTGAAAGCCTTGTTCTAGTAATCTAGGATAGCATGATGATTTTCTAGCCAATCGATACCATTCACGCATTCATATGAAAAAAGTGGTATGATGTTCAAATCTACCTTAGTGTTGAATCCATTCATGTTCACTGCACAATATTTAGTAAGCTCATTGATTCTTCTCTTGGTTCCAGTGGCTAGCTAAGACAACCAATATTTTTCATGCTTACATCTCTTCAATTTAAATATGTTGACCATATTAGGATCTATATAGCTATGACTAGCTCCATAATCAATCAAAATAGCTACGGGATTATTTTTAATCTTACCTTCCACCTCAATCATGTAGGATTTCTAGTCTACTTGTATATTGTCCAAGGCTGCATAAATCCTTGGCACACTCATTCCCATGTCTTCCACTATATCAAATTCCTCATCCTATCTCCTTTATGAGGACAATATTTATACATGTGGCCCTCCTCATATCCCCAACACTTTATGAGTTGTTTCCTCGACCTTTTCCCCAAGGAATATGCCATATGGGATCATTTTGTGTTTGTTTCCCTTGCTTATATGATCGTTAATTATTCCTGAAGAAAGGTGGCTTGAATCCTTTCTTCCTCTGATCCATATTTCTTTTCTTTTTGTCATCCCAATCTCTTTGAAAAAATGGCATTGCCTTACTCTACTCATACAAATACTTATCTTTTCTTATGGATTATTCCGAATTCTTGGGCTCATCAAATTGAATTTTGTCCTTATAAGATAATGGAAACCCACTCAAGAACCTATAAATTTTAACCTTATCATCTCTTATGAAATCCACATACCTTAGGAGTTCCAAGAATCTCTCCTCATGCTCCTCCATGTTCATGTTACCAAGCTTAAGCTCAAAAAACTATTGCATCTTCTTGTCATGATAATGCTTTGATAGGTATTTCTATTGGAAGTGTTTCTTTAAATTATTCCAAGAATTATCTTCTTTTCAATATGCTTGACTTGCTTCAATTGGTCCCACCACATGGAAGTTTCCCCCTAAAGATGATATATGGAAACATTTGCTTCCATATTTGATAAATAATTTTGTAGCTGAAAATATTTTCTCATGCCCATCAACGAGGATTCAATTTATTCTCCCTTCCTATATTCTCCATCAAATTCTAGTGGCTTGAGCTTCTTGATATCTCCCTGCAAAATATTTTACTCACACCTCCTCTTCTGATTTCCAACAGGGGACCTACTTGAGCTACTCTATGATTCTAAAAATGAAGGTGCTCTTCTTGATGAATGTTTATATGAATGGTGATGCATACTAACACTTCAAGAGTTCCTTGGCTCTTTGTATTCATCCCTCCTATCACGAGATATGTGCTCTTATGCATGCCATGCACTAGCTGCATGCCTTATGATTGAATTCATGTTGATTTATCTTTGTAGGTTATTCAGACTTTGTAGCAACTAAGAATTAATTTGGTTATGCTCCTATTGAGATCTTATCAATATTTCATTATCTTCTCTATATCTTTGCACTTCCCTAAGCAAGCTCTTCATCTACTCTACAAACTCCACTATGCTTTTGTGTCCATTGGACTCTATTTCTACATTTCCCAAACTAATATTCAATCCTCTGATTTCATCTCCAAAGATGTAAGAACCTTGTGGACCATCCATCTCTTTAGTCCTCATATTTGAAGCTTATATGCGATGCTTGTACCTCTAATTATGCAAAAAATGTGCATGCAACAATTGTTGTTAGAATTATGCATATTGTAAAATATTCATTAATTATGCTACAGGTCATTCTTCATCTCAATTTATGAAAAACAATAATCAACTAGTACAAATTCTAATTCTTTAGACAAACTATCCTTTGAATCATGTTTCCAACAACTGTACTCATGCCTCATTATGAGTTATGGGCGAAAAGTTACAATCTTCTGATTTTTTCCATTTCTACTCAATTGTGACCTATTTTTGCCGGTGCAATTTATCCAAGAGAATATTTTCTGCCACCTTTAGTAGAAAAACTGTTAGGAAGCAATTTTTTTTTATATCAGACATATATATTATTTATGATTATGATCCAGGTGGATATTGGTGGCCACCCACCTTTTCCAACTGGCTCAAAACAATTTTCTAGCAATTTTAGTAATTTACTAGTTTTAGCAGTTTAACTTCCAGGGCCATTTTGAGGGCTTAAATGAAGGTTTTTCGGGATCGAGCTTCTCAATAATAGCCAATGATATTATTTATCCCCCAAAATGAATCTCCTCTACAATACCTTTCCAACTAGATATCGTGCGCCCCAAACGAAGATCGTATGCCAAAGTTACGTCCCTAGGAAGTTGATACACCAAACTACCCAAAATGAGGTCCACAAAAATGTTGTCTTTTCATCTTCCGGGGTTAGGGTTTTGGATTTTCTTTATGATACAAAGACCTTTGGAGACTCATTGTAAAATCATCTTCTTGCGAATGCGAGTAGTAGACACATCTCTTCTGAGAGATAAGCTGCCACCATTCTAGCGAGTCTTTCACTCTGTATTTTTACAATCTTTGTACATTTTCGCTCATTAATAGAAAATTGTGTATTACTGTATCTATGTGTTTATGGTTGCATCTTTGATACATTTCTGTTATATTATTGGATATCTGAGATATCTCTGTACATTTATTTATTATATCTCCTCTCTCATTTCATGTTGAAAATAATCTGGATCAGATTATGAATACACAACAACTTTTAGGTTTGTAATCTGATGCTCTAATCAAATTCTGTATAAATATGGATTGATGACTTTGTGCATTTACATTTTCTCTAGACTTAGATTTTTTTTAGCCAAAACTAGTTATTTCCCAATCAGATAAAATTTAATAAAATCCCTTAATAAAATGTCGAGTTAATAAAATTTTCCATTTTTTGATCTGGGTCCCTTTTCCTTCGAGATTTTAAGAATCCCCAAAAAGTGTCAAAGAATAGTGGATTTTGCCATGTTTTTTCATCTCCACCCAAACCCTTTCGAATTTAGTCAAAATCCTAACTGGGTATCTTCATGCCTGCTTTTTGGACTCCCTATAAAAAAATCACCTTTATCTGGGCCTTGATAATTGAGCACAACCCATATATTTGAAAACCACTAATTTGCATTTTTCGAAGAATTGAAGCAAAATTGGCCCATGATCATCAATACCAATTTTGTAGTTCTCATCGTTGTAGACATACTCCTTACAAATTTTCAAATTTGAGTTTTTCTGCTCCTATTATGGCCAAAACAAGTTTTTGGCTCCAAACGTTTTTTTATAAAAACTATCATTTTGTTGATGTGGCAACCTTGCTAACATGACATGTCACATGGTTGATGATTTACAACTTTCATCCTCTAACTCATCCATGTCATCACCCTCCTTCCCCTTGATCGAATATCAATCAAAACCTTCTATCGATTATCGATGATTAAAAAAAAAGGTCTATCAATGATCAACAAAAAGGTCTATTGGCTATCAACGATCGACAAAAAGGCATATCAATGATTTTGGAAAAACTACACCTTTTCAATGGCCTCTAAAAAAATCCATCAATGATTGATAAAAATGTCTATCGGTAATATTGGAAAAACTACACCTTTTGGTAACCTCTGAAAACTCCATCAACGATCGACAAAAAGGTCTATCAATGATCTTGGAAAAACTACACCTTTTTGGAAACCTCCAAAAAAATCTATCGATGATAAAAAAAAATGTATATCGATGATCTTACAAAAAATACACCTTTTCAGAGACCTCCAAAAAAATCCATCGATGATTTTCTATGAACTACATTTTCCTCCACTTCGCTGAATTTTATCGAACTCCAAGAACTTCAGTTCCTTTTGCCTTGACAAAGGTTGTCTTGGTGGTTATAGCTTGAGCTGAGCTGCAATCATAGATAGAGTGAGGAAGGCTAGTACGAGTGCAAGTGAGGAAGTCGATCTGGAGAAAAGAAAACAATTGTTATATTCCGTATCAAGCGGAACCCTACACTCTACCTACCCCATAGAATACGTGTCTTGGCCCTTAGAAATTTTTGACCAAACCCATGTTGGATTTGGAAAATTGATATCAAGATCAATGTAATCGTGACCATCCATCCACCATACTTTTCCAAACTTTACTGATCTCTGGAAATATTTATTGACGATCGAGGATTTTCCTTGTTGATGAACTGCGAAAATGTCCCTACTTTGCAGAATTCTGTTGAACTCCGAAAAACTCCAAATCTAGTATGAATCTGGGTCATCAATATCAAAATCAAATGCAATCTCGGTGATTGATTCATAAAAATATATTCCATAACTCATGCCTTCCACCACCATGGTTATTCCAATGTGGACCTTTTCAGTCTACATCATGGTCCACGTCACCATCTGTAAGAAAATTTTCAAAAATCCCCAAAAATTATAATTTTTCAAAATTTCATAATTTTTTCGAAAGTTTATTTTTTGGCCACCATGGGAGATCTGGACTTAGCTTCCCATGGCTGAACTTGAACCTACAACCATAAATTCGACATCTCTTTTCCAAATTACTTGCATATTTCACCCAGAATTTGGGAATTTTCACTTTGAATTCACCGTTTTTCCCAAATTCGACATAGACTAAAATTCCGCAACAATGAATTTCTCAAATATACGCTGGTCTTTGGCCCATACGAGTGTGGTGTTGAAACAAAATATTTTATACCAATCTATAAAATACCTAGCCTCAAAGTTGAGTCTTGTTACTACCATTTCAAGTAACATATCGATTTAAATGCGGAAAATACATGCAACATGACATACATGCATGCTATTATCATGAATAATTTAGAAACATGAATGCATCCATTTAAACATGCACATCAACCATTAACCAAACACAACAACATTCACATATACAAGATTACATAGTAAAAGTGGCTTTCAATCATAGTATTAAAACTATAAATGACATAGTGATCAAAGCAATTATCTTTCAAAAATTTTTACGCAATCAGATGTAGATGAAGGATGTTCCTCCAAACCGTAATCTCTAATGCACCAATTTTGTTTTCAACAATCCACCCTCGAGCTAGGGCTATGATTCCAAAAGGACATACATGCTCCTATGGGTGTCTACAATCCACTACAACAACTCAAATACCCACTAAAACACAGTGACACACCTCCTACAATAATTCCAACTGCCCATCTCTCTTCCCCATTAGCCTGCACAACCCAAGGGATGAGATTTCCTTCTCCACACCGCAGTCCCCTCAAACAATCTCCATCCCCTCTAGGGATCTAGCATATACTCGCTAGGAATCTCTCTACTGGGGTCTCGAGGAAATCCAGCTGCAGCAAGAGCGTTCACATAGCATATAAAAATGCTCTTGTGTAATTTCCTCAACAAGAATCACTCAAGGCATACCAACCTCATTCTCAACACAATTACTAGCTCCAACAAGCTATCTTTCATACCCATTATCGTTGGCCACTCTTTCTCAACACTCAACTTTATTTTTCCTCACTTCTTTCTAATTGTAAAACTCCTCTCTTTTCTACTCGGAAATCCTTTTATCCCATACTTTCTTGACTCTTACTTTCCCCTAAAGGATGATTACACTCAACCTATGCTATCATAACTCAGTGGGATGACTTCCTCGCCTAACCTCTTACATGAATTCAATGATTGAGTGATGAATAAGTCAAAGGGATAAATGAATAAATGGAAAACTAATCAATGATGATGGTTTAAGACTCAAGGTATATGGAAAGCCCTCTCTCTTATGGAATCATAGGCCCCCATTACTCTAGTCCTTACCCTTCTACAATTGGTGGTGTATTCCATTTTACTATTTTCAATGTACAATGTTTACATATTACATCGTTTGGCCTACGACCATTCATAATACTTACAAATATACAATGCTACATTGAGGATCAAAATTAGGGTGTTACACTATGGCTCACCTTCTTTTATTTGGGATTCAAAACTCTGACTTGTTAAGCATTCCCTCAAGGATTGGGTCAAAATCTCTTATTCCCCCCCCGTGCAGCACAAGAATGATTAAATCTCCAAGAATAGTTTGGAGCCTTCCAATGTGAAATGGAGATAGGGGAGGTATCAAATAAAAATTTGGTAGATAAAATATAACTATACAACAAAATTCAAAAATATCATTGGAAGGAGGAAGAGGAACGGAGGCTCAAATCTAGGGGTCTCTCTTTAAAGTCGAATGACAATAATACATTGTTCTTCTACAATCAAGCCAAAGCAAGAAGATAAAAAAACATAGTTAAGCAACTTGAAGGATGGACCAAGCTTGAGCAACTTTATAACAGTTAAAGAAGTCGTACATGCACATTTTGAAGCTTAGTACATAGAGGAATAAGAAGTTGATCCAATCTCCATTTAGGAGATTCTAAGAAACATTCATTTCATGGTCTCCCTTGATGAGAATGCAGAGTCATCTAGAGATATTGAAGAATCCAAAATCATAAAAGCCATTTCAGGGTTAGATCCTCATAAAGATTTGTGCTTAGATGGCTCCCATTCACTTTTTTTGAGATTATTGGTCTATTATCAAGTATGATATCATAAGAATGATGACATGTTCTTAAATGAAAAACAAATTTAATGGAAGAACTAATTCTTCCTTCTTATCCCTCATCCCTAAAGAAATAAATTCGACTTCATTTGAAAGGTTTTGACCCATTTCTTTTTGTAAATTTGTGTACAAAATCTTGACAAAAATAATGGCCAATAGAACGAAATAGATCATTCTAAAAATTATTTATGAGAATCAAGGAAAGTTTATGCAAAAAAAATAAAAATTGTGAATAATATTATTCTGGTTCAAGAGGCAATTCATTCTACAAAAGCTAATGAATAAAAAAGAATGATTATTAAAATGGATATGGAAAATGCTTTTGACAAGGTCCATCATTCTTTTCTATATGATTTTTTTGCAAATTTGGTTTTGAAGGGTCCTTTGTTAGTTGGGTTAAGGCATGTACTGATTCCCCATGGATTTCTCCCTTGGTAAATGGAAGACCCGTTACCCCTCAATGGGTGATAGCTTCATAGGCACCCTCACAAGGGTGTCATGTTGCTAATTGCATGAGCTCCCTTGCACATATTCAAATAGTTCTTCTCATTTTCTCCTTCAAATGTATGATCGTGCTAGCTCGACTGCAATATATCATATTCTCCCCCTCACTTCTCAGATGACATATGCACTGTGGATGGTACATTATGATTTTCCTTTGATCTATTTGATATTCCATGCATTTGTGGTTTATTTGGATGTGATGTTATAACTTCTTAGTTAGTCATGAAAGTGGTAAACATTGAAATGAGATTCGATAACACTTCATAACATTCACAGTTTTATTAATAACCTACCTTTTGACTTAGGGACTTAGGAAATACTCACTGTCCTAGGACCTATCACATGTATACGGGTTAATGTTGTTCCCCCTTAGTAAAACTTAAGCAAATTTTAAAATTAACCATTATTGTTATGTTGTGTTAAGAGAAATTACTAATTGTGCATTACCTAATGGATTCCTAAGAAGTTGGACCCACCACTCCAAGTGGGCACCTTACATTGGGGTGCATGTATGATGTCTCAAGATCTATGTACTCATATTTGGACATATCCACAAACATTGGGATTTGTGCCATTTTTCTTGGGATCTATGTGCTTCATTGGGATACATGTCACTACCTTGGGATCTGTGACAATGCATCAAGATATGAAAGGGATGTCACATCGTCACAATTACCATGTGGACCACTCAAAGATGCCATCCTTGCTCAGTTGGATTCCTTCATTCACATGTATACATGATTACTCCCTCCTAGACCACACATGGGAGGTTTGTTAAGACATTGGAGGAATTATAGGCATAGGTTATACATGGTCATAGGTTGTTATGGTGGTTATAGGATGATGTGGCATTGACCACATTGATTTACTTGATGAGTGACCTTTGAGAAACCACACGTCCCAGACTTTATTGGATGCTCCCCTTACACATGCCACATGTGCGAGATGATGTCATGCATGAGTGTAAATGTGTTGACCTGCACAAAATAGATCTAGCTAAACAATGATACACACATTTGCAGAGAGAATTTGAAAAATAAGGAGAGAAATAATGGAAACAATTCTCATTAACCATTATCAATAATGAATAATTTACACATGATATACTTTGTATAACTCAATGAGTTCGACTTGAGGTGAACCAAGTCGCCATAATGGTGGTCTAGAGTGATCTGGACACACACCAACAGTTACAGGAGTGAACTGCCACCTATTCTAGTCTCTCAGGTAGTTACGGGAGTGAACTTCCACCTATTCTAGTCTCTCAAGCAGCTACGGGAGTGAACTGCCACCTAGTTGAGTTAACTAGTCAACTAGTCTTTAGTTAACTGACTGAACAGAAAGTAGTGAGGAGTTAACTCAAGGAATCAAGGCTAATGCGCCACTTTGGTGATGATACCAAGGCAAGGTTGAATTAGCATGGTGATGATCCCAATGTTGCATGGTGATGATCCCAATGCAACATCTAAACTCAACTCAACTAATCAAACTAAAGTGTGAACTGAAAGAGAATATTCTCTAGGTGGAATATTCTCTCCTAAAACATAGGAGACTGGATAATGACTAATTATGACTAATGAACAAATAAAAACCTTTGGAAAAAGAAATCCTAGGTGTGTGTGAAGTAACTCCAACACCCCCTATGAACATCACTATGGTGAAAATAAAGATTGGGTCCTGACAACGAGGCCATGTAAGGTACCCAAGTACAAAATATACACTGAAAATAAAGTGAGGAAAGAGGGAAAACCTCATGGGAAAACCCCCCCTCAAGGTACAATGTATGTAAAAAGAAGAACTACAGTTGCTAGGCAACTGTGTCCTTCACTCCAAGACGACCTTGTAGAGAATGGGATTTCTACTCAGTGAAGGTCTTGGTGAAAATGTATGCCGTCTTTTCTGCTGAAGGACAGAACTATAAGTTGATGATCCCCTCGTGTACTAAGTCCCAGATTTAGTGCATGTGGATCTCGATGTGCTTCGTCCGCTACCTTTGAACTAGATCTCTGCAGAACTTCAGAGTGCTTTGGTTGTCACACCAGATGGTGATCGGCCAATGAAACTGAATGTCCAACTCAATGAGAAAATGTTGTAGCCACATAGCCTAAATGGTTATGTTAACTACCCCTCTGTACTCTGCCTCGACTGAAGATAGAGAAATGGCAGTTTGCTTCTTGCTTGACCAATAGATAGGCCCAGAACCAAGATTGAGTGAGTAACCAGATGTGGACTTGTGATCAATGATATTGAAAACCAGTCGAAATCAGTAAAACCAATGAGATCTAATGTAGAGTCTGCTTCATAATGAATCCCAAAGGTGATGGTGCCCTATACGTATCGAAGGATACGCTTTGCAACTTTCCAATGTAGCTCATGCGGCTCCTGCATGAACCTGGAAACTGCACCAATTGCATATGAGAGGTCTGGTCCGGAGTGTGTGAGATACAAAAAGCTCCCCACTAGCTGTCTGTATAGTGTGTTTTCAACCAGTGGAATCTCCTCGCCATCCTCAATTTTGACTCCTGATAGGAAAGGAGTCGGAGCAGACTTGTAGTTTGTCATGTGAAATCTTTCAAGGAGATCTCGTGCATACTTGGCTTGAGACAGTTTGATGCCTGATGCATCCTGACTGATCTCAAGTCCAAGGAAGAAGTGTAGCGGACCCATGTCCATCATCAAAAACCTGTCATGAAGAATCCTCTTGACTGCAACAATCACTGAAGTCGAGCAACCGATGATCAACAAATCATCAACATACATAACTAAAAGTAAAAGTGAATCAGTCGTCCTGAGCATGTATACATTTGGGTTTGATTTACAATGTACAAAGTTTTGTGACAAGAGGTAGGAGTCCATCTTGGCATACCATGCCCTCAAAGCCTTCTTGAGGCCATAAAGTGACTTCTTCAGTTGACAGACCAAAGATGAGTCCTGCATAAATCCCTGGGGTTGCTCCATATAGATCTCCTCAGAGAGATCACCATGAAGAAATGCATTCTTCACACCCATATGATGGACTTCCCATCCCTTGGCTGTTGCAATGGAAAGTGCCAATTGTATGGAATCCATCTTCTCTACTGGAGTGAAGGTCTCATCATAGTTAATACCATGAACCTGCTAAAAGCCTTTGGTGAAAAGCCTAGCTTTGTATCTGTTGATCTGTCCATCCGCTGTGCTCTTGGTCCTGTAGACCCATCTGCATATGAAAATTTTCCTCCCGGAAGGAAGGGGAACCAGATACCAAGTCTAGTTCTCGAGGAGGGAGTTTTACTCCTCCTACATGGCGGATTCCCAAAAGGGATTTCCAGCAGCCTCGCCATAAGACTGTGGATCTGAAGACTGAACCAAGAAAAGATGCATGGAAGGCAATGGTTCAGTGGCAATGAGTGCAATAGGAGGCTCCTCAAAATCAGATCGAGTCCTCCTAGTATCGGTTGGATCACCAATGAGATCCCCTGCATCCTGAAGAGTAGTCTGTGCCCACTTGGGCCACTTCTCTGGCTCTGCAACTGCATCTGGATGCTCTGACTCTGCATCTGACTGTATTGACTCTAAATCTTAATCATCTAAGTCCTCTGAATTAGAACTCTTGTTTGAAGAAGATTCAACATGTGCATGCTCATCATCTCAAACATGTGGAAGAGTGAAGGTGTCTGCATGCGACTGTTGAGGTACATGCCAGACACTTTCCTCAAATTGGACACTACGCTCAATGATGAGTCAGTCCGAGGAAATATCAATAAGCCGATATCCCTTCACACCATCGGGGTATCCAACAAAGATGCACTCATTTCTCTGTGGATCAATTTCCTTCCTCTTTTCAGAGGGAATCCGGGCCCATGCATGTGAACCAAAAATGCGAAAGTGGGCCACTTCCGGTTTGAGGCCACTCCAAGCCTCGTAGGGGGTCTTATCCTTGACAGATCTATGAGGAGATTTGTTTTGGATGTATGTTGCATAGTTAAGTGCTTCGGTCCATAGTTTCTGTGGTAGTGACTTTGCATGCAACATGCAAGATGCCATCTCCTTTAGAGATATGTTTTTCCGCTCAACAACTCCGTTTTGCTGCGGAGTGTAGGGAGTTGTATGATGCAACTGAATCCCTGCCTCACGAAAAATATTGTGGATCTCATGATTCAAATACTCTCCCCCGTTATCAGTTTGTAGGACTTTTATCTTCTTTCCGGACTGTGTCTCAACCAAATCTTTGAAATCTTTGAGGTGTTGAAAGAGCTTAGATTTTTTCCTGAGAAAGTAGATCCAAGTAAAACGTGAGAAATTATCAACAAAAATGAGAACAAACCTCGCTTTTCTAATCGATGGATGCGGAAAAGGACCCATGAGGTCACTGTGGATCAGATCTAAAGGTGCAGAATCTTGTTGAGACTTTCCTTTGATGAATTTCTCTTGAGGGTGTTTTTCGAGAACACATCCCTCACATACTCCCTTGGAGAAATGGATGTCTGGTAGACCATCAACTAATCTATGCTTTCTAAGTTGTTGCATGTATCTAAAATTCAAATGTCCAAACCTTTCATGCCATATCCTACTACTTTCATCAACATGAGTAAGAAGTAAAGCAAAATCAGGTTCAATGAATTCAAAAAATGTATACAATCTAGACTAATGATTTACCTCACCGGTAGCAACCATGGGGTTGGTTTGCATGTCGTATATGTCCACAAAATTTGGTGTGAATTTGAATTTCTTTCCGGTGCCGAAATTCGTCATCTGATACATGGAGAGAAGGTTGAAAAAAAGATTGGGAACATGCAACACATTCTCAAAGCTTCCGTTGGTGAGTTCAATCCTTCCTTTGCTGATGACTTCGACAGAAGATTTGTCCCCCATCAGAATAGGAGGACCTTTGCATGCATCCAAAGAAGAATAGTCTGCTTCTGAGGCAGCCATGTGATGTGATGCTCCTGAATCTACGATACAAGCATCGAGAGAGGAGTTGATTGCAATCAAGGCATGGCTAGAATTGCCTTTCTTAGAATTCAGATCTTCTGGCTTCTTCTTCTTTGCACCCTCAGGGATGCGATCTCCAAGGTTGTTATGCTGAAGTATTTGAGACATCATATCTATTTGCTTTTTCATGCATGTGGATTACGAATGGAATCCTTTGTGACAGTACGTGCATTTCTCTCCTTTTCTTCCCTTTTCTCCTTTGGATCTGGAGGCATCGGTGAAGGGTTTTGTGTACCCTTCCTTCTTCGTATGTGCATGAGATTTTTGCTTATCTTTATCTTTGGATTTCTGATATTTTTGGCTGCCATCATGCACAGTGAGTGCATGCGCCCTTGGGCCTTTGATTGCGACCATCTTGATGAGCTTGGTTTTCTTTTGTGTCAAGGATTCGATAAAGTCCTCAAGAGAAGGCATCTTCCAGGTGGCTCCAGAGGCGAATCTGACAGTATGGAATGTGGATATGAATACAAATAATTCAGGACCAAGCTTGGAGAGAATGGTGAGAACCATTTGTTTCTCCTCCTTCAATTTATCAACCCCACAAGCTTTGAGTTGCGACAGTAAATCCTTGAATTTTGTAAAGAAATCTTGGATATTCTCGAAGATTTTTGGATCCAATGTGAGCATCTCAACCTCCAGCATGTGTCCCCTCATTTCATCCTATTTTCCAAAGAGCCCTTCCAATATGGTACAGGCTTCATTGGGAGTCTTACATGAAGATATATGAAAAAGGAGATCAGGAGAAATAAGACTGCAAATTGTTTCGAGTGCCTCATCCATGAGATTTAAGTACTTGGATTTTTCTATGGTTGATGTCAGCTCTGTATCTGTATTCATGGTTAACCTATACAACCCTCTGGATTGAAGATGTATGGCTATTTTCTCCTTCCATGCAAAATAGTTGTAAGGTGTAAGAATGAATTCTTTTTGGAATTCCATCTTTCCGCTGTCTTCAATCTTCGGTACCTGCAAATTTTTTTGGTGTAGATTTTTGCTTAGCAGTCCGCCGGCTTTGATACCATGTAAATGTGTTGACCTGCACATAATAGATCTAGCTAAACAATGATACACACATTTGCAGAGAAAATTTGAAAAAGAAGAAGAAGGAGAGAAAGAATGGAAAGAATTCTCATTAACCGTTATGAATAATGAATAATTTGCACATGATATACTCTGTATAACTCAATGAGTTTGACTTGAGGTGAACCAAGTCTCCATAGTGGTGGTCTAGAGTGATCTAGACACACACCAACAGTTACGGGAGTGAATTGCCACCTATTCTAGTGTCTCATGCAGTTACGTGAGTGAACTGCCACCTTGTTGAGTTAACTAGTCAACTAGTCTTCAATTAACTAACTAAATAGAAAGTAGTGAGGAGTCAACTCAAGGAATCAAGGCTAATGCACCACTTTGGTGATGATACCAAGGCAAGGTCTAATTAGCATGGTGATGATCCCAATGCAACATCTAAACTCAACTCAACTAGTCAAACTGAAGTGTGAATTGAAAGAGAATATTCTCCAGGTGGAATATTCTCTCCTAAAATATAGGAGACTGGATAATGACTAATTATGATTAATGAACAAATAAAAACCTTAGGAAAAAGAAATCCTAGGTGTGTGTGAAGTAACTTCAACAATGAGGAGGTTGTTATTTCTCGAGATGTCGATTTCTTGTCTTTGAGGAGTTTGTTGGAGGTGCAACCTATGTATTTGGGCCCATTGTTAACCACTTCTTCACATTTTTTTATGAACATTGTCTATTTTTTAAGAGGGCACACTTGATCTAGCCCCTCTAGCTCACATGTGTGACTTCTAGTTACACATTTGACCACTTTTGAGTGGGCGCTCATGTATTGGAGTATTATGAAGGTGGTTTATGACCATTTATTGTATTTTTCTCATGGTTTTGACTTGGGCTAATGGTTTTTTCCCATAGTTTGAGCTCACACATTATCTTACACCTTGTATTGAGGAGTATCCTTGATGCCTTTCTCATTTTCATAGGTTGGAGATTATTGAGAAAACTTGCCTAAAAAGTTATTGTGCATCTATATTATTCTATGTGTTTTTTTAGGATATGTTTCAAGGGATAGATAAATATTTTCATGTTTGCTGGAGGACAAGGCTACTACAAGGCCAAATATGTGCACCTTGATCCACTTGGAGGAGAAACTAAGCTATAGAGTTATTTCCATATTCCCTTTGACTATTGAAGTTTGTGTTCCTTTGTATTGAGGTAAGATGTCCAAGGGATTTTCCCTCTTGAATTGGCCATGCTTTGAGATCACCTTAATAGTACTTGGAAAGGATCCTTAGAGAACCAATCACCCCATCCACTCTGAAAGAAGCCTATTATCCCTAGTCAACGCTTGAGAGGCAATCCTCTAAGGTTCCTTTCAACATTGAATCACATTCAAACCCTAATCTTAACCAAGAACTTATGTAGTGATCTGGCCCTTTCTAGGCATTGGTCTATCCTTCTCTTCAACCAAAAAACCCCAAAAATCATCTCTTTCCTTTTTTCTTTTCTTTTCTTTTGTTTGCTTTGCTATCTAGGATTTAAATGTGTGATTGCATGATATACTACAAGATCTAAGCACTTCAACTGTCATCATCTCACTTGGATTAGATATAACTTATGCTAATTATTGACATATGCTCGAGTTGTCACAAGTATAAATTAAATTTGGTTTACATTGCAATTTTTTTTGGATCTAACCGGCCTAATGGTAAGGCAGCCTTAAAATTGTTTTGGATTTATCACATCTATAAGGTTTCTTTGAAATCATGCTGGGACATCATGATAAATAATATTCTTTTTCATGCTTGAATCTTCAGATACAAGGGTTTAGTGCCAACTTTGAGACACCTTCATGATCTATATGATTGAAAGGGACACTCGATGTCCAAACTAAGTAATGACTTGCTTAACAAGTGGAACGATTAGTGCCTTCAGGGTGTGACGTCCAGGGTTTGGTGTTAATGTTTCATATTTTCACATGTTTATGTTGATTTTGGTACATCCTATGGCATAATAAATAAGTTCAAACACTCATATAAACACACAAAAAATCACATCTGGTTTTGGCATTCATGATAATACTCTAAAATGTTTACAAGTTCTGCATGAATGGTTTGAAAGATAGCCTTAATATATAACATTTTGCAACGTTTTTGGTATATTGCACATATAACACATATTTTGACCAAATTGATGCAATATATGGTGCAACGACCTAGTCTATGATGCTAACGTCACACTGATCTCATGGGTTGTTTGGAGGGTTTCTAGTAATGTAGAGTTATGTTATCTTTCAAAATTTAAATGGTGTCACCCCATGATGTATGATTTAAACGTTTAACATTTCATTTGCACAGCCACACTGAATATGAACTTGTGAGTATTACGTGGAGTTTTTACTTCACTATTTTAAGCACCTTTCATTGTGCCTTTAATATCTGTTTTTTTTTTCTGATGATGGTGATCTATCTTAATACATGATAAAAGTGTTGCGAACAATGGTATATTTCCTTCATCTTTGGCACTTAGCATGAGCATATATTTATAACATAATTTTGTCACTTCTTAGATGCCTCACACTGGATTTTTCTCTGGATAATAAACCTGTGGTGATATACTAGGATAACTAGATTGAATGCTAATGTTTTCTATGGTCTTCTAAGCATGGTTGGTGTTAACTAATCCATTACTGTTAACTAATCCAATGGTTCAACTAACATACGGTTCAACTAACCGATGGTTCCACTAACAGACGGTTCCACTAACTATTTGTAACTGCTTGTCCGCATCCGCCTATAAATAATGTATCCGCATCCATTTTGGGGAATAAGAAAGATTGTTTTGTGTTCTCTGTGTTCTGTGTATATTATGCAGTTTATTTGGCCTGTTACAGTGGTATCAGAGCTGCTTTTAAAAAATCCATGCTATTTTGTATGCCTGCGTGAGAGGAACAACGAGTGCGCATGAAGCATTGACGAAGCAGCTCCAGATTTGAGAGGATCCATTCGAGAGGAGAAGCAACTCCAGATTCGAGAGGAGCCGCGAGTTGAAAGCCTGGTCGAAAAATTTCGCGTGGAAAAGTGCAGAAGGGTCCCGAGCTCGAACCCGACGTCAGTCCAACACACTGATTAAAGCTGACTGTGTAGTTGTAGCGAAGGGACAGCGAGTACCCGAAGGTCCTCTAGCATCCATTCATTGGGCTTGAGTACAGGAGTGAGATTTTTTTTATTCTTGTGCTAGTGGAATTTCATTTACAAAGATTAGTTTACAATGCATTCATTAGTATCAATTGTGGGAGTAGTACTTTCCGGTCAAGAAAATTATCAAGAATGGTTTCGAAAAATTAAAAATACTCTTATTTTTAATGATTTATGGGAGGAAATTTGTGAAGGCAAGGATGACAATGACCCAAAGGAACCTACAGACGCCAGACAACTTGTAATTTGGAAGAGTAAAGATAAAAAGGCACATGCTTTAATTTATGCCTCAGTCACTGAAGAGGTAAGCAAACATATTCTTTCCATCACCACAGCGTTTAAAGCATTAGAGAAATTAAAAGATCTTTATGAATCCTATTCAGAGCTGGAAATTATACAATTGTTGATGAAGTTGTTTAATCTGGAACTGAAAGATAATAATCCCATGAAGTTAGCTTTCGAAATTAGAGCTCTTTTTCATGATATTGACTCAACTGGTGTCAAAGTTGATTTACAACTCACAACATTTATTAAAGCCTTATATCCTACCTATTCACATTACTTAGAATCTCTTCAAGCTAGTGGACAGATGAAATCCATGACTTTTGATACTCTTGTAGACAAAATTGCCGAAAGAGAGAAAGCTTTTGGGAAGAAGGAATCTTTTTCCACTTCCACAGTTGAGACTTTGTGTCTTGCACAGAAAGAGCAGAAACCTAGATGAGAGTCTGATAGATTTGACAATAGTCACAGAGGTCGTGGTAGGAGACCATTTAGAGGTAGGGGGGGTCATTATCATCAAGGAGACAGACAACAAGATGATAGACATCAAATTTTTTTTCAGAATGATAAACAATCTCTTAAGTATTATAGGTGTGGTAAATTGGGTCATACCTCTTCTCATTGTCGCACCCCTTGGGATAGGATTAATGAGAAGAAAGAGCAACAACCTCCAAACAAGGGAAAACCACCTGAATCTGCCAACTATATTGTTGCACATTGTAATCTTAGTATAAATGAAGTTTTTAGCACTTCTTTTGCTTCTTGGGAAGACACTTGGATTTTAGATACTGGAGCCACTTGCCATATGACCTTCATAAGATATTTTTTTGAGACATTCAGTAATCACATTGATGGAATAGTTTATTTTGCTGATAAGTCCCAGTTAAAGCCTTCAGGAATTGGATCTATTCGACTTCGCCTACCAGGACTTGCTGATTATATTTTGCATGATGTTCTTT
>ML777502.1:1033387-1051794 GCA_009831015.1 Picea engelmannii
AAAAGAGCAAGCACATTGATATCCGTTATCATTTTATTCGAGAATTGGTAAATGAAGATGTAATCACTGTAAAATTTTGTAAATCAACAGATCAACAAGTTGATATCTTCACAAAGCCTTTGGGCACAGAAACATTTGTATCACTCAGATCTAAGCTGAGTATTGTTAGGTTAAATGATTGTCGTGCTCCAACTTAAGGGGGTGTGTTAGACGAATAAGTTGAGCGATTTGCTCCGTGATTGTTTAGTTAACTGCAAATCGTTTGGTTTCTTGTTTTCATCGCCAAGTTAGGCTGTTAGTCGCTTCGTTATTTACGAAGCATTTCCTGCATGTAATTCTTTTATATATCAATTCAAATAAAGAGATCTGCGTGGTGTTTTTGCATTCTGTTCTGCAATTCGTTTTCTGTTATTGCAGATCTGTTTTCGTTCTGTCCTGCACTTCGTTTTCTGCATGCAGGTCCGTTTTTCAATATTTGTTGATGGATTTAGCTACATTGTTGTAGACAGACAGCCACCATGTAAGTAAGGAGAACATAGCACAACCCATTACATGTTATTAGCATCCCCCAACAGTAGTGAAGAACATGCAAATAAGTAAAACAATGATAGCAGTGTATTCGGACTCTTGCATCTATAATGATTAATATTCTTTTTTTACCACAGTTCAACGCACACTAAGATCAAACCATCTTCATAGTATGTTCTTAAAATGACTATTTACTTGTTGTAACAAACCCTCGATCTTCAATGCATTTCTCTTCTAATTTGTTCCCTTATTTATCAGATGAGGTTTCTGGAAAACGCCTGACAGAGCTTGCTTAGCATATTGTTCATCTCCATTAAAAAATTGTGGACGGTCATTGTAGTGGACTATTTGCAGGTTCGATAGAAAATGGATATGGTAAAAGGCACACTTGCTTTCGAGATAGAGTGCTTCAGTCAGTGAAATTTGGCGAAGTATTGGATTTCCCTTCACTGCTATCACCCACCAGGAACAAGGTTGCGCCAGGATTCTTCAACCAGCATCAATAACAAATCTTTCATCAAAGATCAAATCTTACAACTTGCAAGTCTCATAATTTCTTCTATCTTCTGGACTACAATGGGGAAAGCACATCAAGAACACACATAACTAATAAAAAAAATGATATATTTGGGAATGTTAGTCAACAGAGTTCATATTCATTCTGGACTACAATGGGGAAATCACATCAATGGGGAAATCACACAAGAACACACATAACTAATAAAAGAGTGATATATTTGGGAATGTTACTCAACAGAGTTCATATTCATTCATTCTTCAAGAGTATTTATACATCAGGAAGATGGTTGGAGTGGTGGTACAGTGATTTATTACAAAGGCCTAAAATGCCTTCCAACATCACTCTTTCATAAACTTGGAAATAAGTGTTCACATTTTGACATAAAAAAATATTTAGAAACTTTCTTTAACAAGAAGCTAATTAAGATTATGGCTAACAATGCCAAAACTTATTTGCTGGGAGATTTGGCTTGCAAGAAATAAGGTTATCTTCCAAAAAAAACCCATACAACAACCAAAAGTGTTGCCAAGAAGGCATGTAGTTTTTTGTCTAAATTAGTTCAAGTCAAAAGGAAGAAGGGCCACAATATTGGGCTTCTAGAATAGAAAGAACATGATTGGCTTGGGAGCATGCAAGTCAAATCTATTCCATTAGCAATGAATTACATCCCTACATTCCTCGTGGTGTAAAATGGAGCAAGTTTATATAGGGGAAGAGGACTTTCTAAGATGGAAACAATCCCAAGGGAAGTTTATATTATTATTTGATGGTGTTTCAAAATAGAATTTACTAGTGGTAGGTGCAAGGGATAGCATCCTTGTTTCCACATGAAACTAATAAAACATTTTTGAATGGGGATTGGGTAAAGTTTCAAATAACCAAGTAGTATTTTTATTTTAGGGGTTGAGAATTATGTATGAAAACAATATCAAAATACTTATTGTGATAGGGGACTCAACTTTAATCATCAAGTTGATGTGAAGAGCCTTCTCTTTGAGTGATGTAAATCTTATAATAACTATAAAGAGAATCAAGAAGGAAGTCACCAAATTTGAAAATGTTGAGTTCTTCCACATCCTAAGGAATCTCAATCAAAAGGTAGACCCCTTGACCAACATGGTTGTTCTCCTAGACTGTGGCAATCTAAGAAGAAAAAATAGGGAGGTATTCTACCCCATACCTTAAGCATTAATCCATAGTTATGAAGTGGTCTTACATGAGGGACAATTGACATGCTAATTCACATGGGAGAGATAATTACAATTCACAATGACCAAGAAATAATCAACACATAGTACCCTCACACACTCATAGATTAGTGAGGGAGAAATATCACCAATTGCTCTAGAGGTTGGGTCTTATTGCAGGTGGGATAATGTATTTCATTTCAGGATTGAAGTTTGGGGACTTTTGGTGATTTCTAGGCCTATGTCTCTTGGTTTTGTTCTACCCTAGTTCAAATTGAGACTTAGAATTGGTCTATAGTTCTCTTGGATTTCCCTTGTGGGATCTTGGCCTTAGTGGTTTGAGGGGTTCATGTCATGTTGGCTTTGGTTCACGTGGTTTTGGTGGCTCAACTTTTGGCTCTGGTTCGTGTGGCTCACATTTTTGTTGACTCAATTTGTGTGGAACAAGTGTTGTTGATTTTGGTTTGTGTGGCTTGCGTCAGGTTGGTCAACATGGCTCGATATATTTTGACTCTAGTTCATGTGGATTAGCTTGGTGGTCTAGTTGGTTTGCTATTTTTTTCTGGTTTTTTTGGTCTAGTTGTGTAAAATTTGTCTACTCACTCAAAACCCCTTTGATTTTCTTTGCACAAAAATGCAAAAGGTTAGTCTTCTCTCGAGATTTTGTCTCTTCGTATCCTTATCTAAGGGAATGATGAAAATCAATCAAACTGTTATGTATGCTAGATTGATAGTTGTGGGCATGGATAAGAGGTCATTTCAAGTGTTATGTAGTGTTGTCAATATGGATCATAGGTATCCTAGGAGATGTCCATTATGTGAAACCATGGTCATCCATAGGGTTTTAAGAAAACAAGAGGGTTATATCACTAACAATAGGAACTCATTTTTCTTAATTACTGGTAGGATGCACTCCCAAGAAGAGATTAAAAATGTTAAATCTTCCTTCATATTGAAAACCTTGCATAGTCAAAAGAGACAAATTAAAGAACTTCAATCTCAGTGTGCTACTCTTCGACAACTAGTTGTGGGTATGGTAAGAAACACTAATTAAACTAATTCAAGTACTAGATTGTTAAAGAGGATGAGACGATGCAAAAACAACAGAAGGATGTGGAAATTTTGAATGTGGATTATATATTCTTGGCTAGCATAGAGAACCAGGAGGAAGCTTACAAACACCATGCTTTTATACAATAATAGGGCATAATGATTGTAAAATTTGCTTGATTTTAGGAGTATTTTTAGGAATTATACTAGTAGTATTTATCCAAAATCCTCTACGAAGGATTGTCTTTTCTCCTTGGACAATAAATTTCAAATATTGGAAAATTTCCAAATAAATTTTTTAGATAGTTATCGTATATTTGTATTATCGTGATGACTAGTATGTCTACAACAACTTTTTAATACAAAATATATTCATTCTTGTTATAAACAAACAAATAATAATAATAGTAATAATGATGATGATAATAGAAATATGTAACTCATATAGTATAGACCCATTAACTACACATCTAACACATATAGAACATATAAATGATACCTACATGACGGTAAAAACACATTAGCAACACAACCATGACATCATCTATCAAGATAATGTTATAGTAATGAAAATGCATATTTGAATAAAAAAACATGATGTTATTAACAACACCCATGATGCAACATTGATGCTTTCAAAGTGCCTACATACAAACATATGCATGATACTCGCATGCTGCACTATAACACGGTAATGATGCAATGATGATTCCCATACATATATCAATGACACATATCCGATGTAAATAACAGTCCTACATGAAAACTTGATGCAACTAACATGTCTATGATGAAATTTCGATGCAACAAAATGGTAAACGGGTTTCTTTGAAACATGTAAAATGCTAAGAAAATCCTTATGCTAACATGACATTTACTAGAGCACATGTCAAGATTAATTATGCCAAGTAAAACTATGGAGATGCAAACACGCAAAGTGCATTTCCCTTAAGATCATTATGTAGTGTTGGGAAATTTTGATTTCTTGGGAAAAAAATACACTAAATGACATTACTAAAGAGAAAGTCATGGTAGAGTATTATAATAGTGTCTTATCTTAAATGACATTGCTAAATAGAAAGTTATGGTAGGGTATTATAGTAGTGTTTTATTAGTCCCTTGCCATGGGATTATAACAATGAGTTTGCTTTTATATGATATTGATGTGACATTAATTTGCCTTTTACCATAAATTTGTGTATGCAATGTAATGTTTAACATATGAAAACAAATATATATATTTGGATATAATAAAAACATTTGTGTCTCTCATTTTTAATTGATTGTTAGAATTGAAGTGTTATTTCTCTCTTCACGTCTTTCAATATGTAGAATTTATTACATAATCAATGAATTTCACCAATCACCACATCTAAATATAAAAAGTTGTAGTATGTATTTATTATTATGCATTATTATATTTATATTATATTTATTATCTAATATATTATATTTATTATATTTTTATTATATTTATGAATATTATAGTTCCATTCAGCTTAGGGTTCATTATACATTTTGAATAACAAACAACCCTCAATTATTATCTTTTGACAAAAAATATTCATTACTTGTGCATTTAGTTATATTAAGTTTCATTGTTTAACATGTATTTCCCAACTATCTAAGGGACTGCATTGCCATACAACTCTTGTCTTATCTAGTTGTAACTTCTCAACACTATATTTTTTCATTCTATTTCTTGTACTTGATAATATGTTCATGTTATAAAAAATAGACCTTAATAACTACCTCTATGATTGTTGTGTCTCTTTTTTAAGTTTACCCATGCTTTTGTCAAAAGATAGTGGCATGCATGTTCTATCTCCCAATTGATTGTGTTTCCCCTCACTAATTATCATGGTTTTCAAGATAACTTCTCTTTGCTATTTTTTTTTCATATTTTCCCTATGAGATTTCATTTCACTTCTTTAAGTTTTGGCCTAGTTGTATTTTGAGATAGAAATTTTACTAGTTACCGGATGTGTCTAGTTCCTTGTGTTAATACTTTGGTCTACTTCCTACCTATTTATATTTCTCTTCGTATTTCTTTTCTTCTTTTTCCTCTTTTTTATTTTATTTTAGTCTCTCTCTTTTTAATATTTCTATATCATATTTTCTTTCTCATATTTTTTTTTAATTTTCTCTTTTATTTCTTCTTTGTTCTTTGGTTCTACTTCCTTGTTTTCTTTTTCTCTTTTTATTTTTAGTTCCCTTTCCTTTTCCATTGTCTCCTTTGCTTCCCCCTACCTGTTCTTGCTTTTTTTTTATATATAATCATTGGATTTTGTTTTTTCTTCTTTTGACTTTTTTTTTTTTTATTAGAGGGATTGAAATTACCTTTGATATGTTCTCCTTTTTATTATTCACTTTCTTCTTCTTGTTTCTATTTTTTTATGTCTTCTTTGGCTTTCTTATCCTTTTTTCTTCTTCTTTTTTTCGACTCTATTGAGTTGTTTCTTTCCTTGACATCCCGATCTTCTTATTTCTTTTTGTCTAAGTTTTTGGCTTGAAGATTTTTTAATTGTTTAACTTCTTACTTTCTTTTCTAAAATTTTCCCTACTGGCCTTTTTTTCTTCATTTCTCGTTTTTTCTTGTATTTTTTCTTGCAATTTTAACATTTTTGATTCATGAACTATGTTGACTCATAAATGCATCACCTACTATTAAATCCTGCAAATTGTTTCAAGACCTATTTATATATTTATGATAAAATAAGGCCTATCTATATATTTATGATAAAATAATAATAGTTGGGGTCCCATAGAATAAAACATATACGTGATTATTTTCAAGTATAACATTTCTTTCAGCATGTTCACATTTCATCATATCAGTTGCGATATTATTTCAGTTTTGATGCTTCAAAATAATAGTATATGGATCCATAATTCTTATAATGTTTGGGTGACGCAAATGCATGTTTGCATTTGAATGTGGTATATGATAGTTTGTAAAGACATCGGGTCATGGTAACTTTGTTTATTTCTCATTGGTATGGCAGTGTTAATATGGTATTCATTGAATGGATTTGCAAATAGTTGATTCTATGTTGATGAGCAAAGTAATTTATTATGCTTTAACATTCAAAGCATAATATTGTTTATACCTTTGAGGACTATAAAATTTTGAAAATTTATTTGTTATATGTTTTATTTATGGAGAGTGGTATGCATGTGGCAATATTCATGTGAAGGTGAAGAGTTACACATTACACATTATATATAAAATAGTATGTGGCATATCAAACTAACAAGAGGAGCGATAATATTGAAGTATGGAAAGGTTTGAGCATTTGGTATGGCCACTTTATATAAAAGGTATTACAACGAATATAATTTATATATATGGTATATCATGCACAAAGGTATGGACTATGTGTTGATGTTTTGGTAGTTGTGAGAGGTATTAACCTCCATGGATAAACCTTTGACTAGAATAGAATATTCCAGAAGCAAGAGAAAACCTAAACACATGTGTGAAAGCTCTGGAAGACAAGTCAACTTAGAAGAATAAGTAATATTGAAGTATTATATGCAAAAAAGGACAGGTGGGCCCTACTTGAAGAGTCACTTGTTCACCTGACTAGATTAGTATAAATAGAAGGAACTTGAGCTCATTTGGTAACACACTCAAGAAAATGGTGTGCAAATCTAGAGGAAGAGTACAGTTGCAATGAATGTAGCTAGGTATTGGTCTTAGTCTGTGGTTTGGGACTTTCTTCTTGGTGCGCTACCTTTGGAGAAAGGTGCACTCTCTCTCATTTGGTTATCCTTTGGGTCTAGTGCTGCTTCCAAAATCATTCTATCTATCAAAGGTTACAATGCTCGTGGGTGGCTTTGTGCCTATGGTTGGTTGACAATGTTGTGACATTGTCTATGGTTAAACAGGCATAACATTCTAACAGGTTATGGGCTCACACGACCTACGAAACAATCTAACCACTGAAAGGTAGATCCACAACTCTTTGTCAAGCTCATTGTAGCACAATTGCATTTACAGTGATAGTTCCTTTGTGTAAGTTCCTTCATGCCAATTCCTTCCTGCCAGTTCATTCGTTCCAGTTGCAAAACCAGTTGTATGTGATGTCCCATTCCCAAGAGTAGGTCAGCATGGAGTGACTTAGTAGTCTATTTGTTCCCCTAGATTATAGTCAGGCACAAACAAGGAACAAGAGGAGAAATAAGGGAGAATTGATGGCTAAACGATGAATTAAGCCAAAAAACATAGGAAAAGTCACTTAAGCCTAAGTCAATGGAGAAATAGAACGAAAAGGTGTTATGGGGGGACTTAATTATTTAATTAATCAACTTAGGAGGAAAAGCGCCTAGCTTAAGTGAGCTCAATGGTGAATTAGATCGGGAAGAGTATAAAGGGAAGAATTCGACCTAATTCCTCATTATGATATGTTATGATTTGATGTTGAGAGTTCCCAAAGGAGAAGGAGATTCAACTTCTACTGTTTTGTGGATTTATGGAGGAAACCACCACCATTTATTGGTTTCGGTGTTGAGAGACACACCCTAGCCCATCGAAGATACCATCTAGTTATTTCACCGTGCGATTCAAGAGTATCCAGTTTGCAGTGTTGCACAACTCAGTCAGTGAGGGCGTAAGGTCAGATAAAGGGTTTGTGTAGCTGGACGAGATCATAGCTCGGATTGTAGATTCCTTCTGACCCAGTTGAGATCCAGCCATGGTGCATAGATTGAGCTACCTACTATCAGATTATGACAGTGGAATCCTTTAGAGCGCAAAATTCAACCATCAAGGGTGCAACTCTTATGGAAGGACAATTGGGTCTATAGACGGAGCATTAGAGAAGATCTGGGGAAACCCTTTCGATCCAGTTCCACATTTTCCAGGGAAAACATTTTGAGTCATATAGCATCCAATTCCATTAGTGGAATCATTTGGGCGCATCCATAGAGCCTAGGAGGTGCGTAGACCCCCAGGGGATGTGATGTAGGAGCATCGTCAACGTTGTCAGCAAGCACACGTGGCAGGAAAGTTCATCGCTCAAGAATCATTTTGGAATCTCAAATGCTGGGAGTTATTGTGAATCCTATGGGGAGATGATGAAGAACATAAGAAGATCAAACACTTGGAGGTGGAATGACCATGAGCGATCAGGGAGTTTCACCCCGAGTCTTGAATGTAACTGAACTTAGGTAGTAGTTAGGTTTTCATTTTTGAAGTAGATGAGTAGTCGGGGGGAACCCTAAGGACCCTTGGAGATAAATAGAGGTTTTGTACGCCCAAATGAGGTTGCTGCGAGTTAGTAGGATTTTTTCTGAGTTTTAAGTTATTGTTTTGATATTAGCTATAGCCATGTACTTTTGAATGAATATGACAGAGGAAAATTGACCCAAATGAATAATACTATTACTGTTTGCAATTCTCTATTATTGTGTTTTCATAAATGAAGGAATTTCGTTATGAATGGATGAAACTGTGAATGGTAGTATAAGTTTCAATTGTTTCTCTTATGTTGAGCGAGTGCAAGGTGTGCACACAGAATGCAAGGAGTGCATTATGGGATCTGTTTCGATTCCGAATCTTAGAAGAGATAACACAAAACTTTCCCTTTGGAAGGAGTGCAAAGAGACTGCTGCAAGGCATGCACAGTCACCCGCAAGAACCAAGACTTGCATAAGAATTTGCTGCAAAGAGTGCATAGATCCATAATTTGACTAAGTGACGAAGGGACTTCGTAAGAGTCAAAGGAGAAGAAAGCTTGAAAGCTCATAAGGGATAACACCTTCCAGAAGTGCAGACAAGGTCTAAGAAATAGACTTGTGGGAGGAACAAAGGTCGAAGCCTTTGAATACCTAAATATCTTCTAAGTCAGAAGAATTCGTAAAATCAAGAAGGGGAGTGACAACTATTGTTAGATCAGTTGCAGAGGAAGAGATTTGGCCGTCAAATATCACGTCCAGACACTCATGAGAATGTGCAGAGGGAGATAAGATTTGAACCGTTAGATCTAAGCGCGGGGACCAACAGTCATTGGATCCAGAGGTAAGTGCACGAAATTTAACGTTCTGGAAGTGCACATGGTAAGTAAACTCGTGAAATCCAAGTTCGTGATTCAATCGCAACCATTGGATCATAGAGGGATCTAGACCATCGATCTGAGGCAATCGCAGAATTAGGAATCGAGAATCAGGAGAAGGGAGGTGCACAGTCTTCCAACTACTCGAAACGTGAAATCCTGATTCGATACAGAGGAGATATGGACTGTTGGATCACGGGGCACGTAGATCGTCGATATGATGTGAGCGAAATTTTGGAAGTTGGAAGATCATATGTGAGCAACCTTTCAACTTCGTAAAACGTGAAATCCCAAAACGCGAAGGAGAAAACAAGACCGTCGGATCATGGGGGAATCAGGATCATTGATCTAAGGCGAGGAAGTCGCGAGTTCAGATATCGGGAAAAGGGAGTAAAGCTTCATCATGATTTCCTGATACACAAAATCCTAATGCGCTCAGAAGCTTGGCCCTAGGTCATAGCTGGAGGTCATATCGGTGGAAGGTTAAAGGAGGAGCTCGCGCCTGGAGAAATTGCCGATCAGGAAATAAAAAATCATGAGGTTGGGTTTGGCTCAAGTGCAATCACCCGAGGTCCGAGATCGCGAAACGTTTTTTGGTTAGGCCTGTAGTCACAATTGATGATCACGTAAAGAAGCTCACGCCTAGTGCTTGTTCGCGCGGGCTGAGTTACACATAGAACATGTGGATATTTCGTGAGGATTCTAGCAAGGAATCAAAGAGTTGTTCCATCTCGAAGATTGAGAAGATCCAGTGACCAGGAGGTCAATAGACCCTGCTAATGTGGGGGCAATGCATTAAGTGGTATTAGAGCTAAATGTTTTTTTGCAGACCGCAGAAAAAAAAGGGACGGTGAAAGAATACAGTCTGATACCATCAAGTGGTATCAGAGCTAAAGTTTTGCTTGCAGACAACAAGCAAAGGAGATAAAGGAGACAAAAGAAATCAAAGTTGTACTCTGTGTGTGAGAGACAATCAACACAATGCCACCGAAGAGATGAGTGGAACAACCTTTAGCCAATCAGGCTGTAGAAATGGAGATGCGAGAACTTCATGCAAGATTAGAGGTGATGGAGGCAGCGCAGAGGAGAGAACCTGATAGTGGAGACATCAACGATGCAGAGAGTGAAGAAGTAGAAGTCAGGGAAGTTGCAGGAGAGAATGTTTCCGAATAATGCTTGTTGAGAGCAGTTGTTAGATTGGGAGCTAGAGCCAAGATAGAGGTCCCAATGTATGAAGGAAATTTGGATGCTAAATAGTTGTTGGATTGGGTAAGATCCATGGAAAAATATTTCGACTATGAAGATGTAGATGAGGAGAAGAGGGTGAGACATTCCGTCACCAGGCTCAAGGGACATGAAACACTTTTGTGGGATGAACTGGAGGCTAAGAGGAGAAGTAAAGGAAAACAAAAGATAAAGAATTGGGACAAAATGGTAGCCAAACTGAAAGAAAAATTCATCCCCAAAGATTATCGGATCAATCTGTTCAAGAAGATGTAGAACCCGAGATAGAAGGGTATGCCAATTAAAGAGTACAGAGAGGAGTTCTATAAGATGAACATTAGAACTGGACAAAGAAATAAGGATGAAGAAAAAGTTTCCAGGTATATAAATGGCCTGAGGTATGAAATCCAGGAGGAAATCAACATGATGTCAGTAAGGACAGTGGAGGATGCTTATCAGTTTGCACTGAAGGTGGAGGAGAAGTTGACTAGAAAACAAAGCCAATGAGGCATAGGTAGAAAGCCAGTCCTGAATAAAGGCAAGGGAGTTCCCCATGACAAGGCACATAAATCCAAAGATGAGACCGAGAAACCACATAGTCACTTGGAAAGAGGAGGAAGTTCTCGAGGAAGACAAGATGGTGGAAGAAGTTCTTCCAGAGGAAGAGGAAGAGGCAGAGGTAGAGGAGGAGAAGTAAAATGTTACACATGTGGAAAGGCAGGACACAAGTCTTGGGAATGTCCCGAGATAAAGAGATAAGGAGAAGGTGAAGCTCACATTTAGGAAGCACAAAGAAGGAATGTTTAAGCAAAAGGAGTAGAGGATGGAGGATCCCTAATGTTGAGAAAATTACTCTTAAAACCAGGGGAAAAAATTGAGAAGATAGTGCAGATAAACAACCTATTAAGGACAAATTTCAAGACTAAAGACATAGTATGCAAGGTGATAATTGACAGTGGGAGAACTGACAACTTAGTATCCACATAGATGGTGGAGAAATTGGAGCTGGAGACAACTGCACACCCGAATCCATACAAAGTCTCATGGTTGCAAAAAGGACACCAGGTAATGGTTACTAAACAATGCTTGGTTGAATTTAAGATAGGAAGATATAGAGATGAAATCCTATGTGATGTAATTCCCATGGATGTATGCCATATTTTGTTGGGAATACCATGGCAGTTTGATAGGAGTGTCATTCATGATGGGAGGAAGAATACATACACCTTGGAGAAGAATGGTAGGACACACATGTTGCTACCAATAGAGGAGAAGAAAGTGAAAGAGGAATCCATCACAAGCATACTTCTCATGAGCGGGAAGGAACTTCTGAAAGAAGTCAAGAAATGACAGGAGATGTGGTTTGCTGTGGTGAGGAAACCTAGAGTTGTCCTTACAAGTACTACAATGGATGGTTTACCTGAAGAAGTTAGGGAATTGTTGGATAATTTTGATGACATAGTGGTGGATGAGTTGCCTAAATCATTGCCACCCATCAGAAGTATCAACCATCATATCAATTTAATACCAGGAGCAAGTCTGCCAAACAAAGCAACGTACAAACTGACACCTCGAGAGAATGAGGAGGTAAAGAACCAAGTCCAGGAATTGTTAGACAAGGGTTTGGTTAGGGAGAGATTGAGTCCATTCGTAGTGCCAACTTTGTTGAGTCCAAAGAAATATGGAGGATGGAGAATGTGTATAGACTCAAGAGCCATTAAAAAGATCACCATCAGGTATAGATTTCATTTGCCAAGAATGGATGATTTAATGGACTGTTTAAGTGGAGAAAATTTCTTTTCTAAGATAGATTTGAAAAGTGGGTATCACCAGATTAGAATGAGAAAAGGTGATGAATGGAAGACAACCTTTAAGACAAATTAAGGTTTGTATGAATGGCTTGTTATGCCATTTGGATTAACAAATGCCCCGAGTACTTTTATGAGGTTGAAGAATGAAATATTGAAAGACTTCATTCACAATTTTGTAGTTGTATATTTGAACGATATACCGATCTTTAGCAAGACTAAAGAGGAGCATTTGAGACACCTGACACTAGTAATGAGAAGACCACAAAAAAAAGAAGTTGTTGATAAACTTGGAGAAGTCCTCTTTTATGAAGACATAACTCATTCACTTGGGTTTTGTGGTCTCTTCAAATCAAATGAAGATGGACCCAGAAAAGGTGAGAGCAATCAAAGAATGGCCATCACCAAAAACCATGTTTGAGGTAAGAAGCTTCCATGGATTAACAAGTTTCTATAGGAAGTTCATCAGATACTTCAGTGGAATTTTTGCACCAATGATGGATATAGTGAAGAAGAAGCACAAGTCTTTTAAGTGGACAGAGGAGGCCGAGAGGAGCTTCAGTATACTGAAGGAGAAAATAACAGAATGACCAATTTTGGTCTTGCCAAATTTTGAAAAGACATTTTAGGTGAGATGTGATGTAAGTGGAGTTGCAATTGGAGCAGTTTTGAGCCAGGATAATAGACCTATTGCCTATTTTAGTGAGAAGATGAATGAGACTAAGATAAAATACTCCACCTATGACAAGGAGTTTTATGCAATAATTCAAGCCTTGAAGAAATGGAGACGTTATCTTGTCCCACATGAATTTGTCTTGTATAGTGATAACCAAGCTTTACAATTCATATCCAGACAAGAAAAATTGAATCAGAAGCATGCAAAGTGGATTGAGTTTATGCAAAATTTTACTTTTATCATAAAACATATTGTTGGGAATGCTAACAAAGTTGTTGATGCATTAAGAATGAGATGTTTGATTCTGCAGGGATTTCAGGTGAAGACCTTAGGGTTTGAACACCTTAAGGAAATGTATAATGATGATCCATAATTCAAGGAAGCATACAAAGCATGCACCAATCCTGTGCTAAGAAATAGGGACCAATGGGCAGAGTATATGATTCAAGAGGGTTGTTGTTCAAGGGAAATAAATTGTGCATACCAAAGTGCTCAATGAGGGATAACCTTTTGAAGGAAAATCATAGTGGAGGATTGGCTGAACATTTCGACCATGATAAAACATTTTCACAACTGAGAAGTTCATACTATTGGCCAGGTATGAGGACAAAAGTGATAAAATTTTTGAACATATGTAGAATCTGCCAACATGCAAAAGGAAAAAGATAGAACACTGGATTGTACCAACCATTTCCAATACCAGAGAGGCCTTGGGATGCGATAAGCATGGATTTTGTGTTAGGACTTCCAAGAACGCAAAGAGGATTTGATTCCATATTTGTGGTGGTGGATAGATTTTCAAAGATGGCACACTTTATCCCATGCCAAAAGACCAATGATGCAACACATGTTGCAAATATGTTTTTCAAGGAAGTTGTGAGACTTCACGGCCTACCCAAAAGCATTGTCTCGGAGAGAGACACAAAATTTGTTGGTCATTTTTGGAGAAAACTGTGGAAGAAGTTGGAGATGGGTCTATCCTTCAGCTCAACTTATCATCCTCAGATAGATGGACATACTGAGGTGGTAAAAAAAAGTTTGGGAAACTTGTTGAGGAGTCTGGTCACTGAGCATCATAACTAGTGGGATCAGATTCCGCCACAATCAAAATTTGCATACAACGACTCACCAAACAAAAGCACTAGAAAGAGATGATTCCAGATATTGTATGGAATGCAACCTAGGGGAGTATCCGAGCTGAGAGACTTGGGACATAGTGACATCAAAAGTGCTGGAGCATAAGATTTTGCTACAGAAATGTAGAGGCTCCACAACGATATCAAAGGACAATTACATAACTCTAGCCAAGAGTACAAGCACAGAGTTGATCAACATCACAGAGAAATTCAACTTGAGGTGGGAGATAAGGTTTTGGCACATCTTAGGAAAGAAAGGTTCCCTAGGGGAATGTATAACAAGTTAAAAATGAATTAGATAGGACCATGTAATATCTTGAGGAAGTTTGATGCAAACACCTATGAGATTTTGCTGCCAGATGATGTGGGCATATCGCCCATATTCAATGTTTCATACCTATATCCTTACAGGAAATATTACACAGAGGGATCAAAAGATCAAGATAAAATTTAGTGGAAGAAACAAATTCCCATAGCAGAAAAAACACAGATGGAGAAGATCATTGATCAGAGAATTGGCAAAAAGACCAGGAGGAAGACCTATTTTGAATATCTGGTCAAGTGGAAGGGACACCCAATAGAATATGCCAGTTGGGAAAATGAAGTTGATATCTAGAAGAATGGAAAATTGATGCAGGATATCATGGAAAGGAGTCCATGGATTTTTATCTAGGGGGAGTATGATGCAGGAGCATCGTCATCATCATTAGGAAGCACACGTCGTAGGAAATTTCAGCACTCGAGAATCATTTTGGAATCTCAAATGCTGGGAGTTACTGCGAATCCTTAGGGGAGCTGATGAAGAACAAAAGAAGATCAAACGATTGGAGGTGGAATGATCATGAGAGATTAGGGAGTTTCACCCCGAGTCTTGAATGTAACTGAACTTAGGTAGCAGTTAGGTTTTCGTTTTTGAAGTAGACGAGTAGTCGGGGGGAACCCTAAGGACCCTCAGAGATAAATAGAGGTTTTGTACGCCCAAATGAGGCTGTTGCGAGTTAGTAGGAATTTTTCTGAGTTTTAAGTTATTGTTTTAATATTAGTTGTAGCCATCTACTTTTGAATGAATATGACAAAGGAAAATTAACCCAAATGCATAGTACTGTTACTGTTTGCAATTCTCTGTTATTGTGTTTTCATAAATGAATGAATTTCGTTATGAATGAATGAAATTGTGAATGGTAGTATAAGTTTCAATTGTTTCTCTTATGTTGCGTGAGTGCAAGGTGTGCACATATAACACAAGGAGTGCGTTGACGGGATCTATTTCAATTCTGAAGCTCATAAGAGATAACACGAAAATTTCCCTTTGCAAGGAGTGCAAAGAGACTATTGCAAGGTGTGCACAATCACCCGCAAGAACCAAGTCTTGCGTAAGAATTTGCTGCAAAGAGTGCATAGATCCATAATTTGACTAAGTGTTGAAGGGACTTTGTAAGAGTCAAAGGAGAAGAAATCTCGAAAGCTCAGAAGGGATAACCTTCCAGAAGTGAAAACGAGGTCTAAGAAACAAACTCATGGGAGCAACAAAGGTTGAAGCCTTTGAATACCTAAAAATATCTAAGTCAGAAGAATTCGTAAACTTAAGAAGGGGAGTGACAACTACTGTCAGATCAGTTGTAGAGGAAGAGATATGGCCATCAAATCTCACGTCCAGATGCTCATAACAATGCACAGAGGGAGATCACATATGGACCGTTAGATCTAAGTGTGGGGACCAATAGTCGTTGGATCCACAGGTAAGTGCATAGACTTTAACGTTCTGGAAGTGCACAGGGTAAGAAAACTCATGAAATCCAAGTTCGCAATTCAATCGCAACCGTTGGATCACGGAGAAATCTAGACCATCGATCTGAGGAAATCACAAAATCGAGAATCGGGAGAAGGGAGGTGTGCAGTATTCCAACTACCCGAAATGAGAAATCCTGATTCGAGAGAGAGGAGATCTGAACTATTGGATCATGGGGCACGTAGATCGTCGATATGATGTGAACAGAATTTCAAAAGTTGAAAGATCATAGGTGAGCAACCTTTCAACTTTGTGAAACGTGAAATCCTGAAACGCGAAGGAGAAGAAAGTACCATCAGATTGTGGGGGAATCAGGTACGTTGATCTGAGTTGAGGAAGTCGGGAGTTCGGATATCATGAAAAGGGAGTAAAGCATCATGACGAGTTCCCGATACGCGAAATCCTGATGCACTCGAAAGCTTGGCCCCATGTCATAACTGGAGGTCATATCGGTGGAAGGTTAATGGAGGAGCTTGCGCCTAGAGAAATTGTCGATCGGGAAATCGAAAATCACGAGGTAAGCTTTGGCTCAAGTGCAATCACCTGAGGTCCGAGATTGTGAAACGCTTTTTTGGTTAGGCCTGTGGTCATAGTCAGTGATCACATAAGGAAGCTCACACCTAGTTCTTGTTCGCACGGGCTGAGTTACATATAGGACCCGTGGATATTTTGTGAGGATTCCAACAGGGAATCAAAGAGTTATTCTAGCTCGAAGATTGAGAAGATCCAGTGACCGAGAGGTCAACAAACCCTATTGAGGTGGGGGAACTGCATCAGGATGACATCCAGAGCAGCAGAGGACAAATCTTCCATCCTACAGTCACCAGGATCAATATAGAGGCTAGGGTGCTTCTATTGAGACAATTTACAACTCATTCCGACTGCTATAGCCTTCTAGACGATTTTTCCAGTTTGTAGCGGTTACCATTTTTTTTTCAGAACCACTGATTTTTTCAATCTATCTGTGCATGCATCAAATCTTACTTCATATTTTGGTCATGGGTATTTTATGTTATTTTCTTGTATTTCAGTGATGATCCATGAGATATAGCTGATGACTATTTTCTATATTTCCAGTATTTCATTGTATTTCCTTGCTTAAATATCATAATACATATTATTAGGTGGTTGTTGTTCCTTATTTCTGCATGCATCATATATATACTGTTTAAACCATAATGTATAACATGCACATGAGACAATCACAAAACATCTCAAGCACATAACTAAAACGCATCCAGAAACCCCCAGAGCATCAGATCTAAAGATTAAATGCATCCAGAAACCCCCATAGTATCAAATCTATGAGATAGAACACTAGATCAACAATAGATATCCAGATCAACTAGATCAAGGATATTTTAGTGGTATCAAAGATTTAGTCCTTCCAACCTGTGACTAAAGACAATGAGTGCAGCAGAAGACTCAGATGGTCGTGAGCACGTAGGTGATGAAATTGTCACTTACAACAGGCGCAAGGAAAGAAGGCCTAGTCTTGACTTTCCTCCTTTCCCTCCTAGCTCAGAGGAAGAGGAAGAGGCACACAAAGAAGCAGAGAGAAGAGCAGAGCATGAGGCTGAGTGCAAGGCTGAGAGGATTCTAGTGTTGAAATAATGTAACTTCAAAGAGTATTCTTATTATTATTTTTATTTTATTCATAGGATTAATCCCCATTTTGGATTAATCATGTCGGTAATTGTATTAGGACCAAATCCCCTTTTGCGGATTGGTCATCAGACAATTGTAATAGGAAAAATAAGAAGTCGGCCCCAGCAGTTATTATTGAGACCCATAAATAAATTAAAGGTGGGTTTACCCACCCAGAGTGAGAGGTCAACCCTGCCAGTGAAGACCCTTCACACGTGCCAGTCTTGTATATATAGAGAGGCTAGTGCCTCACTTTATCACACAACACACTTGCTCATTTTCTAAGAGGCAAGTTGCAACTTACCAGTTGGAGAGAGGGAGAAGAGTGGCNCATCTTTTGGAGAGGACTATCTGTATTGGTTTGAGTTATCTCTTGACATTGTATTAACAATTTATGATAAGGAAGTTTTTGCTGGGTTTTCTTCCCCTAGAGGGTTTCCTAGGATAAATGTTGCGTCTCTTGTGAATGTGTATTTCTCAGTGATCTTGTTCTTATGTTGCTCTTATCTATTGAAATGAAAATAACTATAATAATGGCATAAACATTAACATGGGATCAGAGCCAACCTGAAGGAAACATATTTTGTAAGAGAAAAATGTCATTGTTGTAGTACCTGCAAATTAGGGTTTTTCAAAAGTGAAACTTTTCAGCTCCAAAACTACCTAGAAAGTTGCGCCCTCCCCCAAGGATCATTTTGGCACTTAGAGCGCACCTTTTCAGTGGCTAGATCTCCCGGAAAGTGAAACCCTAGTTTCACAAAGTACCAGAAAACCAGAGTACCAGAA